>VNJR01005028.1:0-46354 GCA_008042585.1 Drosophila punjabiensis
GTGCCCGGCGGACACCTTGCCTACTCTTCAGGCAATATACGAGTAAAAGCTTTGATGTGAAGTTCGTAACGAACATAGCAAACAGGAATAGAATCCCGCAGCCGCTTTTTAAGATTAAACTGACGCCAGAAACTAAACCTCTAAAGAATTATTAAGTACACCCTTTTTACAATCTGCAGTACCTTCTTCACTGAAGAATCACCGTAGAGGAGCCGCAATAAAGAAACAGCCCTGTACAGTGTACAAATTGCTAGGAGTACGGACATACAAAAACTTACTGCACACTGCGATCAGTCTGTTTCGCCTGTGGAGATTTGCATTGCACAGAAGAATGCCTGGGAAACAAAGAAGACCCTAATCTAAGTAAATGTAGGAAATTACCGGGGCTGTCCTGTCTACAAAGAACTCAAGAGCCGCCTGCATCACACACGCAGCAATCCGTACAATGTTCAACATTCTGCCGGGCTCTCCGTTACCCTGGAATATCTACCACCCAGCCGGTAGCATTACGTCTCCACCAATCTATACCAAATCTAAATGATTTCTAGCAATTTTAGTTTTTCAGAAAACAAGTTTATGAACTTGTATAACTCACTAGGAAGCTGCTTTATAGCTGCCGGCGTTCTCGTCTTACCAATCCCAAAGGGCGCCAGTTATACAAAGCCATTATAACCCCTGGCAATATGTTAGACTTTGTTTCACCGGGAAGGCTTACATACTGGCCCAGAGATCCTAACAAACAACCAGACATTATCGACTTCGCTGCAACTACAAGAGTCCCGCACAGACTAATAAACGCAAAAACTCTTGATGGGCTTACATCCGATCATTCGCTTGTTCTCCTCTGTCTGTCTGAACAACCGCACCTTTTGGAATGTTCCCAACATCTGACATAAAAGAAACCAACTGGCTGAAGTAAAAAAAATATGTAAGTGCACACATCAACCTCGATCCTGAAATTTCGTGTAAATCTGAAATTGAAAAATCACTCAAACACCTTACGGATGTAATGTCCTCCGCCGCCACACATTCCACGCCGGAGCCCTCGGCCACGAATCCTACAATAATTGGACGCTCAAGTGCTGAGAAACGAAGATTTCGCAGAGACTGCCAGACTCACCGGTCCCCAGCCGCTAAGAAAAGACTAAAGGAAGCATCACGAAAATTGTCGAAAGCACTGTCTATCGAAAAGAACCAGGCTCAACGTGCATACATTGCAAAGCTATCTCCGACTGGCAACAAATTTACACTATGGAGAGCTCATCCAAACATGCAACCACCAATAGAACCCGAATGGCCCATTCGATCACAAACAGGTGACTATGCGCGTAGTGACGAAGACCCATCACTTGCAAAAAGGCTTTAAGCCTCACCCGCCATCAAACCAATTCAGTCTACCGAACGTCCAGCTTTCGTCGGCGACTTCTCCAATTACTCTCGAAACCAGCATAATACTTAAGACCATTAAAGAACAAATAAATCCCAAAAAAGCACCTGGTCACCATTTAATTTCTCCCAAAATGAGAATTGAATTGCCCAAATGCGGTGGTCAGATGCATCGCATGCATATTCAACTCAATATTAAAATGAGGCTACTATCCTGACCAATGGAAAAAGTCTGATATTACAATGATCCCGAAGCCAGGAAAAGATAAATCCCAGCCTTCTCTTATCGGCCCATCAGCCTCTTTCCGTGTCTGTCAAAGCTAAAAACTTTCCCTTTTGCACCTTTTAACACTTCTGCAAAACAACAAAGCGATCCCCCATCACCAGTTTGGATTTAGAGAAAGGCATGGAACTACCTAACAGGTAAACCGCCTGACATCTGAAATTCACACCGCCTTTGAACACAAACAATACTGCAGTGCTCTATTTCTGGACGTATCACAAGCATTTGACCGCGTCTGGATCGATGGTCTGGTGTACAAAATCAAAATCCTTTTGCCGGATAACACCCATAAGTTGCTTAAGTCTTACCCTATAAACAGGGTCTTCACGGTAAGATGTAAGTCGTCCACTTCAACAACCCGTAAAATTGAAGCTGGAGTACCCCAAGGAAGTGTGCTTGGGCCAATCCTGTACATTCCATACACATAAATATAGACATTTATCTTAAACTTTGCTGATGACACCGCCATTGTCAGCCGCTCAAAATGTCCAAAAACAGCAACAGAAAATTTAAAAGAGTATCTGGTGGCCATCGAAAATTATTTAGCAGATTGGCGGATTAAAGTCAATGAGCAAAAATGTTAGCATATTACATTTACCCTGAACTTATCGAAATGCCTACGACTGGCCCTAATCAACAAGCAGCTTCCACAAGCTGACGAAGTCACCTATCTTAGCATACACTTAGATAGGAGGCTAACCTGGAGAAGGCACATCGAAGCAAAGAAGACACACCTAAAACTAAAGGCCAGCAGTCTTCACTGGCTTATAAATCACCGCTCCCCCCTCCCACTCGAATATAAAGTCTTACTTTATTACTCATGCTTAAAGCCGATCTCAACCTATGGTTTGGAACTCTGGGAAAATGCAAGCAGCAGCAACATAGAAATCATTGAACGAGTACAATCAAAAATCCTACGAACAATAACTGGAGCCCCCTGGTACATCCGTAACGTGAACATCCAGAGAGACCTGGATATAAATTCCGTAAAAGAAGAATTTGTTTGCAGAAAAATTAGATACGAAGCCAGACTTTCAAGGCACCCAAATCCACTAGCCAGACAACTTACCCGGCTAAGCTACCACTCCCGTCTACAGCGAAATGATGCCCCAACCCTGTCTAACTAATATATCCCATCCCTGTATAACTAATATAAATTAACGTAACAGAGATTAAGATTTGAAATTTTTAGTGTTAGTCTCTTAAGCCCTAGAGAAAATTCAATAAATAACAACAAACGTAAAAAAAAAATATATATATAAATATATATTATTTATGAAAGGTGTTCGGCCCAACTCATGCAACATATCGAAACGATCTCTGCTAAAGCAGCGCCTGTCTAACCTATTCCGCCCCAAAATTCCTTTCCGTCTGGCTGTCGGCTTCCACCGTGCGATACGGAAGATTTTTCGGGCGATTATCTTCGCTGGCCGACTTTCCGACACCCTTTCACAGCGCTTTTTATAGGCAATCCTGCGCTGACTCCTGTCGAAAAGCTGTTATATCTAAATGCCAGGATTAGTGGTGAAGCTCATTCCACAGTTTCAAGTTCACCAGTCACCAACGATGGTTCTCGCTCAGTCTGGACAAACCTTTTTCAGCGTTTCGAAAACAAGCGATCGTTGGTGAACAGCCAACTAAAAAAGTGACTGAGCATGCAGTCGATCGTTCGCAAATCTTCGGCAGCCCTTAAAGAGATTCAAACAATCTAAAATTGCTTCACATCCTTGGAACTATCCGGCCTTTCTACTAAAAACTGGGACAATCTCCTCGTTTATCTGTGCTCCACGAAGCTTCTAAGGCTGACGTGCTCTCATTACCATCCATTCCAAATAAGACCGAAATTCCTACGTGGTATTTGATTCCTTCTTACTTTCTTAGAACTCTAGAAACTATAAATTCTATTCAGCATCCTACGTTACGCCTTAGTCCGTCCAAACAGACAAAAGTCATCGTGGCACCGCGAGTACTAAAGTCCTTTAGTACGCGGATTGTTCCCATATTCAAAAGTTGCGATTTCTGTTCAGAAGAGAACCATCAAGTGCGTATATGTAAAAGCTTCCTCCAGATGACGATAGAAGAGCAAATCTCGTATATCCAAAAAAGCAGTTGTGGTTAAATTGCTTTGCAAGCGGTCATCCATTTCGAAGTTGCACAAGCGTCTACTGCTGTCTTCCTCCCCAGGGTGAAATCACACTTTGTTGTTGCATCCAACATTAACAAAAACAGACGTTCCCGACGAATTGTGTCCTACCCATGCGGAGAAAAACAATTATAACTTTGACCGTTTTTAACAATTCTTATTCTACTTTGGGATATTAGCATTTGGCATTATTTTTTTACTTTGCTTTAAAGTTATAGGACGACTATATTATATATCTGTCTTAGGAACAATCGGTAAATTTAAAGGAAAATATAAAAAAGTACATGTAAAATGTGTCGAAATAATATTAAACTGTAAAAAGTATATGAATATGAAAGTGAAATATATTATTCATGCAAGGGTTTATAAGGGTATACATGCATGCCTAAGTTATCTTCTTTTCTTGTTAATTATAATATCGAATTTTAATATTATTTCAAAACTTCGTATTTAATTTTATAAAAATTAATAGAAAAAAATTCTTTCTTTGCCGGTTTTCAACATATCTGGAAATACTCTACGATATAAGATTTTTTAATAATTTCCGAATTTCTGTTTAAGTTTCATAAAAAATGGACGACTGTATTGCATAGCTGCCATATGAACAATCGGTGAATGTAAAGAAAAACTTAAAACTGTAAAGGTAAAAATTAAAAAAAATTAAAACCTTACAAATAATTTTAATATTAAGGTATTTTATATTATGTTAGATATAGATAAATTATAAATGATCCAATTGCAAGGGTATACAAACTTCGGCGTGCCGAAGTTAGCTTCCTTTCCTGTTTTATTTTTACAGTTTTACATTTTTTAATTTTTTACATGTAAAGTAAAATGTAATTTGCCTCCACAGTTACCTATCGTTTCTAGGGCAGCTATATGATAAGTAGTCCGACATTTATAAAATTAAATCCGAAAATCTATAATAATATATAAAGCTCAAGCCCGAGAGTAGATCAAGAGATGTTAAAAAAAAGTGAAGTTGTCATATTTTTCTAAAAATTGTCTGATTGTTTATATAGTGGCAAAAAAATAATAGAGACAAAAAACAAGCTTTTGGTTGGGACTTAATTATAAATTGTTCGTGAACTTACTGTATTCAAATGGCACCTAATATTTAGTTATGTTCACATCAGCCTTTGAACTATCCTCGATATTGCGCAGACCATTATTTATTTTTCGAATTTATTGCCAAGTTAAATACTGGGTTGTCCAGGAAAATTGGCTATATTATTGGTATCTAAGCGTATATTTTTATAAAATCAAAACGTTTAAACAGATCATTTAACAAGAAACTAAGTTTGGAATTATTGGAATACAGTAGGTTTACGGAAAGTTTATAAATGAGCGACGAACACAAACGTGGTTTTTGTTTCTTCACTGCGTTGCAAACTACTGAATAAAATTATAATACCCGGCAAGGGTTATAGCACGTAACTTCTTTGAAACTTTACAACAAAATGAACAGTTTTTTATAACTTTCAGTAGCGACAGCAAATTAGCATTTTAACAGATTTTCAGAAGTAAGAAAAACAAGTTTAAAGATAACATGAAAAAAAAAGTTTTTATATCCTTGCATTTTTATGAAATTAAAAATTATGCTTTGAAATAATATAAAATCTTTCTATCTCAAAGTAGACAAAAATATGTTGAAAACTGGCAGAGTTATAGTTATATTTCTTAACATTTTCCTATCCGTTCTATGGCAGCTATATGATATAGTATTAAATTAAATCAGAAATTCTTAAATAATATATAAAGTTCTAACCTCATAAAAATCAAGATGTGTTAAAAAACAGTAAAGTTATAAAGATAGTTAAAGTTATAAAGTTGTTAGCTATATGATATAGTTAACCGATCCGGCTCGTTTCGACTTATATACAAATGAGAGTATGTATAAGTTATAAGTATAAGTTTCATTCGGATAGCTTCAAAACTGAGGGACTAGTTTGCATATAATCGGACAGACGGACGGGCATACGGTTATGGCTAGATCGACTCGGCTGTTGATGCTGATCAAGAATATATATACTTTATATGGTCGGATATGCCTCCTTCTCTGCGTTGCAAAACGTCTGACCGAAATTATAATACTCTGCATTTGGCTTCAATTTCCTTTTGAAGACATCTCGGCACAGGATCTATCTCTTCCCAAAGGAATGTGACCTCAAAAATGATATCCTTTTGGGTTTTTTTATTTTCTAATGAAACTGTGTTTTCGCATTTTAAAAGGACCAGGCGATCTAAATAATATTTAAGTCTGATTTTGGGGCACCAAGTTTAAAGCGGTAACGTCAAAATCCTTTTTAGAAATTAGTAACCATCCGGGCTTTGTGGCATGAGGCTTGTCCTGCTGCAAAACAAATGACTCACCATTATCATTCGTGATTTTCAAATGTTGTCCTTGGTTGAGCGAAACGATTATGGAAAATAAGTCACCGAACCAACTGTTTGAACCGCATCCCCAAAGTATGTTATATGTATGTTTTTGGCTTTTTTACATTTTATAATCTTATATATACATTTTTTTTTTTTTTTGACAAGTGGTACATTGAAGAGCTTTCATCAGTCTAAAAAATATTTCTCCAGAACTTCTTCGCCTAGAACTTGTTTGCCTATGTAATATATTTCACAGTCTTAGCTCTTAGTGTTTTAAAGTCCAGTTCTTTAAAGGCGGGGCTATATGTGAGTAAAATGACTTTTCCGTGTTCGATTCCGTAAAAAGTTATAGCGCTGAGTGCAGGCTACTCCTGCTGTGATTATTTCATTGCCGTTTTTGTCGAAACCACGTTTTTCCAACTGTTCAACATGATTTTTCGAAAACGACGTAACGGATTGTTTTGAAACCTTTAGAACACCTATGATCTGCATATATGAGGTCTTCGTGTAAACTGAGCTATTTCGATTAGATCAAGAAGTTTTTTACACTGCAAAATAGGCAAAAAAAAAAGTGAATTTTCGTTATTAATATTTTTAAAATAGTCCTGTCATCGTGTACCGCATCCAGATTATAATAGCATTTAAATTTTCAAAATCGTCCTACCAAATTCGCCGAATCATCAACAGGCTATATTTAAAAAAAATACAAAAAAAAACTTATTATACTTAAAATCCAGCGGTTTCTCTTCAATCTCCAACTTTATAATCGACTTTTGGTATACGCTTCTGATGCTCTTCTTGTGCGCCGTGAATTTCAATCATCTTGCGATCATCTTTGCATCTTTTCGAAGTAGCTGCAGCTCTCCTCTAAATGCTGTAGAATACGATAAATTGAATATTTGTTCATCTTCACGCCAAACATTAGCATATTATTAGCATTAGCACATTAAGAGTTCTCTGCACCTCTGGTACTGCCTTAAACGACTGGTTTATCTTCTCTTCTATGCAGCATATACCAAGCGGAAGAATTCGCCATCAGAAAAGCGGCAGAGCTTGCGCAGGGCAAAAACCGTCTTCATAAGGCGCCCAATTTAGTTCATTGACAGTCAAGTGGCATGCATTCGTCAGCGGTCAGTTCCAAAAAAGTATTTGCAGGCAGGGAGGCACTAGATAGCACGACAAAGTCAGTAAAGATCTACAGGGTTCCCGGCATCCATGGTAAAAAGACCGTGGACAAACTTGCAAAGGAAGGCGTCGTTTCTGGGGTCTAAGGGACTGGCCGACGCACAAACTAAACCGAGATGGCCAAAGAGCCCGAGAGCAAGGAAAACCCCAGTAATGGATAGTTAAGGACAGCGCGCCGTACACTTCCTGACGCCATTATTGTCCAGGCAAGCGGCAAGTCCTACAGCGAGGTGCTCGCCATGGTCACCAGGAGGGAGGACAAACAACTGTCTGAACTGGGGAGCTGCGTCTCCAAGGTCCGCCGTACCAACAACGGCAACATGCTTTTTGAGGTGGCCAAAGGCAGTACCAAGAGCGCTGAGGCCATGAAAGAGAGTATCGGGAAGGTGCTCGGTGACTCAGCTTCAGTGAGAGCCACGACGGAGGAGGTGCGCAACATTGACTCCATCACAACGAAGAAGGAGGTCTGCGCCGCCATAGCTTGCCAATTCGGTTTCGGAGCGGATCGGGTAAAGGTCCGAAGTATGCACCGCGGGTATGCAGAGACCCAATCGGCGGTGGTCAGTCTGCCCGTTTCCCTGGGCAAAATCGTCCTGCACCGTGGAGAAGTTAGAATCGGATGGAGCATCTGCCGGATCCGAGAGAGACCAGGCCCACCGAGGTGCTTCAGATGCTTGGAAGCAGGGCACATTGCAATCCATTGCAAGAGCCCAGGAGACAGGAGTGGATGCTGCATCAAATGTGGGGAGCCCGGTCACAAAGCGGCCACGTGTAGCAAGGAGGCAGCATGCTTAATTTGCCTAGCGGCCGGGAAAACAGAGACGAGGCACCAGGCAGACGGCAGAGGATGTCCAGTCGGGAAAAGCGGGAGCGAAAACCACAGGCCCGTATGCAGTTGATTCAACTAAACCTGAATCACTGCAGGGCGGCGCGAACCGTACAGGGTAGGGAGCAGCTATCTGGCCCCCAGTCTCTCGCTGGAGTCATTCGGCAGGATCGAGCTGTGCAGCGACCTGCGAGGAAGGAGCAGCGTGGTGGTCGGCGGTGACTTCAACTCATGGGCTATGGAGTGGGGCTCCCCACGAACCAATGCCAGAGGTCGAGCGATTTTGGAGGCCTTTGCCTCACTGGACGTCGTCCTTCTGAATGATGGCACTCGGCAGACGTTTAGAAGGGCGGGGGCGGGGTCGATCATCGATCTCACCTTTGCCAGTAGCGCACTGTCCCGTCATGCACGCTGGAGTATCAACGAGGCTTACACCGTCAGCGACCACGAGACCATTGAGTGTTCGCTAGATGCTAGGCGCCCTCGAGGGATTTACGGCAGACGAAGCGGACGAACCAAATGTGATGGCCAACAAGTTGGCGGTTGCCGTGGAAGGCGCTGGCAGTCAAAACATGCTGCAAAGGAGGACATTCCAGAAGCACCACTCTCCGTGTTTTGGTGGAGCGAGATGATCGCCGTACCTGCCACCGCAGTTGGAGGCTGCTGCAGCGAGCCAAAGGCACCTGCGTGCTTCCTCAAGCTGTGTGATGCCGACGACGACGATCCTTGGGGAGGAGCCTACAAAATGGTGGTAAAGAGGCTTAATGCAGGTGGCAAAGCCCCAACGACCACCCTGGAGGGTATAGTCAGCGCCCTGTTCCCGAGCGGAAGAGAGGTCACAAACTGCACCAGCATAGAGAGGAGGGAGCGTCATCCGATGGGTCACGGAAGAGGAGGTCCTTCAGGCCAGTCGGAG
Organism: Drosophila punjabiensis; assembly: GCA_008042585.1. Taxonomy (NCBI): domain Eukaryota; kingdom Metazoa; phylum Arthropoda; class Insecta; order Diptera; family Drosophilidae; genus Drosophila; species Drosophila punjabiensis. Next base: position 9,119 of record VNJR01005028.1, read on the forward strand.
CCTAAAACCCAACAAGGCGCCGGGACCAGACGCGATCCCAAACAGAGCGACGAAGCTGACCCTAGCTCTCTTGTCGACAGAAGTGGCCACCTTGTTTAATAAGTGCCTCCTGGAGAGGACGTTTCCCGAGAGGTGGAAAAGCCTGGCAAGCCACCAGGAGAGGCATCCTACTACAGGCCAATCTGTCTGTTGGACACGATTGGGAAGATCTTTGAGAAGGTGATCTCGACAAGGCTAAGTGGAGCTAAGTGAAGCAGCTTGTGGTCTTTCCTCGGAGCAATATGGCTTCACGAAGGGGAAGCCTACACTGGACGCCATCACGAGGGTCGTCAAGGTGGCTCAAGAAGCCATTGCGGGATCCAGGTGGAAAGGAGGAACCAAGTCCTATTGTCTGGTTGTCACCCTGGACATTAGGAACGCGTTCAACTCTGCTGACTAGGGCCGATCGCTGGAGTTCCTGAGAAGTTTCTACATCCCGGGGTACCTCCTGGAGATAGCTTATAGTTACTTCAGCAACCGAGGGCTCACGCTGGACACGAGTCTGGGTTCCAGTGCATACAAAATCGCAGCCGGAGTCCCGCAGGGCTCCGTTCTGGAACCCCTGCTTTGGAATGCCATGTACGACGGAGTACTAAGGCTGCCAATGCCCGCTAGCACTAGTCTGGTGGGTTTTGCCGACGATGTCGCCATTGTGGTTGTAGCCAAGGAGCTCGACTCAGTGGAGGCCCGCGCCAACGCTGCCATTCAAGACGTGGAGTCGTGGCTAGCGGTCGCTGGACTAGAACTGGCAGCTCACAAGACGGAGGCCGTCTTGATATCGAGCCGAAAGATGGTGGAGTCAGCCAACGTGCTGGTCGGAGGGGCCAGAATCCAGTCGCAGCGGGCGATCAAGTACCTGGGCGTCTTCATCGACACGCGCCAGGATGCTGCTAAACATGAGAGGGCCGAAGCAGGTAACGATGAGGCTGGTAACTTCGGTCGTGACCTCGCAGATCTTGTACACAGCGCCGGTGTGGGCGGAAGCCGCCAAGGTCAAGAGCTACGTGCGAGGAGTGGAGGGGACCTACAGGCTGTGTGCCAACAGGATAGCGTGCACGTTCAGGACCATCTCGGAGGACGCGGCGCTGGTCATCGCCGGCCAGGTTCCCCTTACTGAGCTGGTAAGGGAAAGGAAGGAGATCTTTGCAGAGCAAGCAGAGCCGATGTCCAGGGCCGAGCTCAAGGCCGTCGCCAGGAGGAGAAGTATGGCGAGCTGACAGGCAAGGTGGGACTCCTCTTCAAAGGGCCGATGGACGCACACCCTAATGCCAGACCTAGCGTAATGGGTGAAGAGGTCACACGGGCAGGTGGATATCTACGTCACCCAGGCGCTAAGCGGGCACGGCTGCTTCCGCGGTTATCTGAAGCGCTTCGGACACGAGACGGAGTCCTGGTGCCCGGAGTGTGGCATCGTGGAGGACGCGCAGCACGTCCTATTCGAATGCCGAAGGTTCGGCCTAGAAAGGCAGGAGCTGGAGGCAGTGGCCGGGGGCACCATCAGCCCCGAATCGCTGGTGCCGATGATGCTAGCCGAGGAGAGAGTAGAGAAGCGGCAGCCACTTTTGCCGCACACGTCCTGAAGACACTCAGGGCCCTGGAGAGAAGACGGAGGGAGCAACCGGAGTAGGAGTCCCCACGCACGCGAAGCAATGCCAAAATGCAAAATGTGAAAAATCAACGAACGAAAAACTTCGTCACTATGTGATGAATCTTCTACATAAAGTCTGCAGGTAGCTCAGTGTTGCCAGATGCAATTTGGGCTTTCTCCCTAAAAAATGCCAAAAAGTTTAATTTCTCCCTATAAAAATAATAGTGTCTTCCTAAATCGAAAAATCCATTTATTTAAATATATGCTTAAAAATAGTTGTTCAGGTCAGAAGCTTCGGTTCCCCCGCTGCTCCAAAAGCTTGTCCGATACAGCTCTCCCGCAATCCAAAGCTCCCTTCTACGGGCCGATCCCCTCGTCGCTAGGCGAACTTCGGGACGGCTCACTCTCGATCTTCGTCGGTCGGCCGCTCTCGCTGTGCAATGGAATCATGCAGGCGGGAGCTCGTCTCTAGTCTGTAAGCTTAGTTTTAAGATTAATTAGAAAATTGAATTGTAATAAAGCGGTCATATACTGAAGTTGTTCCCCGACGCTCCCGTGCCTTATTTCTACCTGGGTTTTTTTCGACTGCGTTGTGGGAGTTCTACAACAAATTTCTACCCGCATCAGGACTACTTCTACAGGAAGCTATTCTTCATTCCAAATACAGTCCACTAAAACATCTTCTGCGCCCTTACTTGTATTTTCTCCATTAATTGTAGAAAATATTATTCAAAATAATACAAAAAATATAAAATAAAGAAAATTACAAAGAAGTATAACCGCTCAATATCGTAATTAAATTTATTTGTCCAAACTAATACATACATAGCTAAGCAGCGGCCGTGCTCCGTTCCCTAGTTTTTCCACACTCTAGCAGACCGCTGCCTACATACATATTTACATAGTTCAGCAGCGAACTTGCCTCCTTTTTCTTTGCGTGCACTTGGCCCGCTGCGTACATACATATATATATATTCCATGTAATCTTGTCTGCACAGCATCAACAACGGCCGGGTTTTTTTTTTCTCCCTTTCGCCTCTTTAGCTACAGCCTTTACTGATATACATGCAAAGGCTTTGCAGTACCACCGTTTCTACTCCAGTTTAGAAATTAATAATTATTGATATTGAAATAAACTAATAAACCATTATTAACCATTAAATTATACCTAATGCTTTTGAAAGTTATACCGTTTACATTATATTTATTTAATTAATTACTATATATCTACTATTTAAAATTTGTATATATATAATATTCATTTGTTTAATAACAACATATACAACTATTTTCCGAAAATTTATATAAATAAAAATATATAAAACAAAACCATCAAAATTATTATTAAAACCACAAAAAAAGGGAGAGAAAAACTTCTCCACCCACACGATAAATACAAAGACATAATTATATTCACTGGGAAAAATTATTATTATTGAATTTGTTTTGCTTCCACTAACGCTGCCAACCGGCCGCTACGCAATAGAGGCATCCAGTGTGACCATCATCTGGCGTTTATTTTTGTCGTCTCTATTTCTAGGTTTTTTTTTTCCGATCAGAGAACAATTCAAGCGGGTCTACTACATTCAATAAACATTTTGCTGACTACAGGGGTTCGATCGTGATTCGAGGAGTAACCATTTTGAACTTCGGCAACGGCCAATTTTTATTTTCTGGTTACTCAAATTGCTCCGTGGTGTCTAGTGTGACCACCTTCATCCTTGTTCGAGTGTTTTTTTTGTTGTCCAATTCTGTCGACGGTATCTGATTAGCCGCACAGTCCGAGTCCGAGTATGTCCATAGGAGAAGACAAAAAACTACGTCCGGTTCCATCAATTCGTTTGGGAAGTTCCTCTTCCGTTTCTCCATCAAGGCCCAGCACTGTCCGTCCCAGGGCAAGTAGCGACAATTCTTTAAATATCAGCCCAGGTCCATCATCCATTCTCACTCGTTCGACTACAAAAATGGCTCAAGCCGCCATCGACATTGCCTTAAAGAAGTTCATTTCCACGACAGACCGTGTGAGTCAATTTGAGGCCAATGTCAGATTGTCCCCTGGCATGTGCCAAGTCCATCGGGACCAAATCCGAGCCCTGTGGGAGCTGTTCCGACCTCCTTACCACGACGAGCAACACCACAGACACTGCTACAGTACTGGAATTGAAGTACAATTACTCGAGGTGTGTTGTCCAACTTCAGGACGTCATAGACAAGGCCACCTCCCAATCCACACAGGCTTCCGTCAGTCTTCAACCACCACCTTCTACGGGTTGTCGCCTGCCACCGGTGGACACCGAAGTCTTCGCTGGTGACTATATTCGGTGGCCCACCTTTAGAGACCTCTTCACCGCAATTTGCATCCATAATTCGCGCCTAACGCCTGTGGAAAAGTTGTTCCACCTTCTCTCCAAGAACAGTGGCGATGCGCCCGCCATCGATTCAAAGGCGCCACTGACCTACGAGGGTTTTAACTCTGCGTGGCGAAGCCTTACGGAGCGCTTCGAGAATAAGAGTCCGGTGCCGCTTTAAAAGAGCTGCAAGGCACTATCCAAAGTTGTCTCACAGCCTTAGAGATGTCCTCTATTCAGGTCGAGGCGTGGGATTGTCTCCTTGTTTACATGGTGTCCTCAAAGCTTCCCGAACTTACTCTTTCTATGTGGGAACAATCCATACATAATAAGGCCGAGATTCCAACATGGAACGAGCTAGACGCCTTCTTGACGGAGCGCCATCGCACGTTAGAGGCAATTGACGACGTCAGACCCAGTGGCTCTGGACATGTTCCGCCGAGGCCGTCCAATGCCAACGGATCCGCGCGCAGACTGAACGCGTACGAAGCCAGGGGACTCCGGCACCCAGAGGGTATGATCTGTGCTCTAGGGAAAACCACCCTGTGCGGCTTTGCCCACACTTCCTAGAAATGGACGTGAATGGTCGGTCTGATTACATAAAGAGGAGACAGCTTTGCCTGAATTGCTTCGCTCGAGGCCATCAGGGATTGTACTAGTTCGCATAGCTGTTTTACATGCCATAGTCGGCATCACTCCTTGCTACATCGCGGTAATCCCTTTGCGAGCGCTCCAAGCCCCGGCGTGCCATCAAGACCACGACCCGCGCCGACTCCGGCAGGCACTGCAGCCTCTGATGCCCCTTCAGAAGTGCAAGTGTGCTTCGCGTCCGGTTCAAGAGCCGTCCTACTGGGCACAGCCATAATTAATATATGTCATCTGGGCTGTAATTTCCAAGCGCGCGCACTGATCGACTCAGGTTCCGAGCCTACCTTCGTAACCGAGCGGCTCTTCAATCTCATAAAACTCCCATTCAAAACGATCCAGGTCCAAGTATCTGGCCTTAATCAGACAGTTGCTGCTCAATCCCAGAAGCTCTGTAACTTTTCTATCCTATCGCCTTCCAGACCCGGCCTGCAGGTAGAGACTACGGCTTATGTCCTTCCGCAGCTGGCCGGGAATCTGCCCTCGTATCCGGTTCTAAAGGGTATTCCGGACCTACCCTTAGCAGATCCTAAATTCTTTGAGAGCTCCCAAATTGATGTCCTAATCGGTGCCGACATCCTTCCGTCTGTTCTTCTGGGAGGTTCTAAAACCAACATTTGCGGCTCTCTTCTCGGCCAAGAAATAATTTTCGGGTGGGTACTCACGGGGCCCGTGTCTCTAGCTGCCACCCGCAACGTGTCCGCGTTCTCAACGCGAGTCTCCACCGTGGCCGAGGAGTCGTTGGACAAACTCCTCACCAAATTCTGGGAGGTGGAGGATGTGCCATCAAAGATAGTTACGGAATCGGACTCGGCGTGTGAACAAAATTTCATCTTGACCACGAAAAGAGACAAAAGTGGCAAATACATGGTAACGTTACCCTTTCGCGACCCAGAGCATATTGGTGCAGGCTTAGCATATAACAGGTCCTTCGCGTTGTCTCAGTTCTTACGGAACGAACACCGCTTGAAGAAGGAACCTTCGCTCAAAGCACGGTATGAGGCCGTTATCCAAGAGTACCTGGATCTAGGCCACATGACCGAGGTCCTTTCTACCAATCCTTCCGCCAATTACTACCTTACACATCACGCGGTACTTAAGCCCGAGAGCACGACTACTAAAGTTCGAGTCGTTTTCAATGCGTCCAGTCCTTCCGCGAACGGTACCAGCCTGAATGACATTCTGCACGCGGGCCCCGTCTTGCAGTCCGATTTGACAATCCAGATTCTCAAGTGGCGTTACTTCCGATACGTTTTTAACGCCGACATTGAAAAGATGTATCGCCAAATCTGGGTTGATCCTCGCCATATTCCGTTCCAACGCATCCTATTTCGAAATTCCCAGGGAGAAATCCGAGATTACGAGATGAAAACCGTCACCTTCGGAGTCAATTGTGCTCCTTTCCTTGCACTCCGAGTCCTGTAACAGCTCGCAGATGACGAAGAGAAGGAATATCCACTGGCGAGTAACATTATTCGAAATTACATGTACGTCGACGACGTCCTAGGTGGAACAGACTCCAAAAGTCAAGCTCAGCTGGCAATTCGAGAGCTAGACCAAGCCTTGAGTCCGGCGGGGTTCCCGCTAAGAAAGTGGACATCCAACAGCAACAGCTATTTCGACCAGTATCCAGAGTGATCATTTCCTGAGCACTGACTCCTCGAGATTGACGCAGAGAGCACTGCGAAGACTCTGGGTGTGCGTTGGAAAGCGACGTCTGATGATTTCTTCTTTATTCCGCCTGACCTGCCTTCTGAAACGTCTTTCACCAAACGTTTGGCTCGCCCCGTTTATTGTCCAATCAAAAATGCTCATGCAAGACATTTGGCTCCAGGATTAAGGGTGGGACGACGCTCTTCCTCAAGAATTGTCTCAAAGGTGGACCGAATTTCTACAAAGCTATTCCGTGCTCGATCAGATCCGCATTCCCCGTTGGGTCGCTTTCCGACCAGAACTGAGAATAGAGCATCATGGATTTTATGACGCTTCGCAGAAACCATATGGCGCTGCCATCTACGTGCGAGTGGAAGTTGGGCCCACGGTCATGGTGAACTTGCTCACGGCAAAGACGAGAGTGGTCCCAGTCAAGATTGTATCGCTCCCCAGGCTTGAATTTTGCGGAGCCTTGTTACTTTCCGAAATGGCCGCCGCTATTCTTCCGAAGATGCCAGCATCCGCTTCAGACCTATTCTGTTGGACTGACTCGACGATTGTTCTAGCATGGTTGAGCAAGCCAGTGTGTCACTGGACTATTTTCGTGGCAAACAGGGTGACCAAGATTACTCAGTTCACCGAGGCCGAGAGATGGGCACATGTCCGCTCCGAACATAACCCTGCAGATCTCGCTAGTAGGGGGGTATCGCTTCAAACCCTCGCTGACAGCCAACTGTGGTGGCAGGGCCCTGTCTGGCTACGAAGGCCCTGCTCTGAGTGGCCCGCTCAAGGCGGAGACTCGCCTGTGACCGAGCTCGAGAGACGAGCACTAAGGGTTCATGCCGCGAAGGTCCCCCCAAAGGATATTCTCGAGCGGTTCTCCAAGCTCGACAGGGCATTAGGAGTTTTCGCTTATGTTCGGCGCTTCATTCAACACTCGCGGAAATATCATTTACGTCTGAGGAGCAGCTGTCCAATACAGAGGTCGCCGCAGCTGAACGGCTCCTAATCTCCACGACTCAACGCACATACTTCGCGCTCGAGTATGCCTGCCTGAGTCAAAAGCGACCAGTCCCAGTATCCAGTTCCGTTCAGAATATGAATCCTTTCCTTGATGAGAGCGATGAGATGAGAGCGTGTGGCCGAGTGATGGCCTCCGAGTTCCTCCAATATGACGAACGGCACCCGATCATCCTTCCGTACAACTCATTTTGCTCGTCTTGTTCATTTTACGCACCGAATAACTCTACACGGCGGTAACCAGCTTATGGTACGTCTGGTCCGATCAAAGTTCTAAATCCCAAGGGTCAAGAATTTGATTAAGTCCGTCATTTTCTCATGTAAGGTGTGCGTGATCCATAAAAAGAAGCTTTAAACCCAGCTCATGGGTGAATTTCCAAAGGAACGCACGTCTTTTTTGCGACCATTCACATATACGGGCATGGACTATGCCGGACTGTTCGATATTAAGAACTACACCGGGCGAGCCTGTCTTATTATTAAGGGGTATGTGTTGGTGTTTGTGTGTTTCTCCACTAAGGCCATCCATTTAGAGCCAACGTCAGACCTTACGACCGAAAAGTTTTTTGCAGCCTTCACTCGTTTTGTATCCCGACGAGGGTGTCCTCGGAAGGTTCAGTCGGACAACGGGAAAACCTTTGTTGGTGCTGCTGCTCTGCTCTCCCGTGACTTTCTTCAAGCTCTTAAGGAGTCTGTAACGAATACTTATAGTCATCAACAGCTCATCTGTTTAGTTCATTCCTCCGGGAGCTCCCCACATGGGAGGCTTGTGGGAAGCAGGCGTCAAGAGCTTCAAGACCTTGTTCTATAAATCCACAGCCACGCGTAAATATACATTCGAAGAACTTTCCACGCTCCTGACAAAGATCGAGGCCTGTCTGAACTCGCGGCCTCTCGCGCCAATGTCCGAAGACCCCGCCGATCTTCTGGCATTAACGCCCGTCCACTTTCTCGTCGGAGGACCCCTCCTCGCTACGGTTGAACCCGAGATAAAAGGGAATACCACGTCCATTCTAAATCGTTGGCAACACCTGAAGGCTCTTCATCACCAATTTCGTCTGCGCTGGAAGGAAGAGTACCTCAAGGAACTCCATAAACGGAACAAGTGGCAGGTCCCTACGCACAATCTCCAGGTCGGGGACATGGTGGTTGTCAAGGAAGATAATCTGCCGTCCAATGAATGGCGACTAGGCAGGGTCGATGCTGTTTTTCCCGGGTCCGATGGCCATGTCCGGGTGGTAGACATCCGTACGGCTCGCGGATTAATCAAACGCCCCATCGCGAAGGTGGGCCTTCTTCCGGTGGAACCGTCTGCCTGACCGTCGCCCCTCGCCTCCAACTTTTTATGTCGTAGTTCTTGTCCGTATTTCCAATTCGTCGTTCCAAGTCATAGTTCCAAATGGTTGTTATAATCAGTACTGATCCCAATATTTTTTTCTTTATCCTATTCCGTCAATTAGATCAGAACCGATGTCTCCTCGTCCACGCAGCGCCATCGCTTTGGAAAACAGACGTTCTCGAGGTATACACTCCTACCGTTGCCGAGTCTGTCACGGGGTCCATCCGCTCCAAAAACATCATCGATTCCTCCGGCTTAGTGTGGAGAAGAGGCTCCGCGCTGTACTCGCTAACCGATACTGCGCTAACTGCTTAGCCCACGAGCACTCCGATTGGTCCTGTCTCCGGGGTGATCGCTGCAGGGTGTGCAACAAGGATCATCACACGCTTCTGCATATCCAGGAACAGCCGATGCCTCGACGCCATTCGCGTCAGTCGACGTCTCATTCTCATCGTACAACGGCCGCAACTCGGCGCTCGTCGGTCGCTCCCCGGCACCCTTCCGCCGCTTCTGGACAATCTTCCGCCGTACCTCGGCACTCCCCCATCGCTCCTCGGAATGCGGCGGCCGCCTCGCAGAGCTCTGGCAGACCACCGCCGGCGCCATCACTCTCTTCGCTGCTTCAGCGGCACAGTGTGAACGTCCTTCCAACCACTCTGGTGCGGATTGACACCGGGACGCGAGTCTTCGAGACCGCGGCGCTCATTGACCCGTGCACACCTACGAGCTGCATCGACGCTTCGCTGGCTTCATGTTTCCGCCTGCCGACCACCAGCGTGGGTGGCGAACAAATCTGTTCAGCAACCGTAGGTTCTTAGACCAATGCCAACGTCCGGCTCGACCTGGTCTTTAAGATTGAGCCTCACGTGCGCATTCGCACTCCAATCCGGCAGCTAAGTGAAATCGTGCGGACGTACTTCCAGGACATCACTTTAGCTGATGAGCGGTTCTATCACCCCGCAGCGATCTCGGTAGTGCTGGGTGCGGATGTGTATCCGAAGCTGATGCAGCGCGGCTTCCTGAAGATCGAGGATGGACTACCGGTCGCCCAAAGCACTGTGTTTGGATGGGTCCTTTCCGGGGCCTGTCACCAACCGTGAAGAGCTATTTTGCAACCCGAGTGATTGCAAGGGGGGTGGAATGTTCAGGTCAGAAGCTTCGGTTCCCCCGCTGCTCCAAAAGCTTGTCCGCTACAGCTCTCCCGCAATCCAAAGATCCCTTCTACGGGCCGATCCCCTCGTCGCTAGGCGAACTTCGGGACGGCTCACTCTCGATCTTCGTCGGTCGGCCGCTCTCGCTGTGCAATGGAATTATGCAGGCGGGAGCTCGTATCTAGTCTGTAAGCTTAATTTTAAATTTAGTTCGAAACTTGAATTGTAATAATAAGCGCCCCCGTGCCTTATTTCTACCTGGGAGTTCTACAACAAATTTCTACCCGCATCAGGACAACTTCTAAAGGAAGCCACACCCCTACAAACAATATTTATGTATAATTAAAACGTTTAGGAAAGTTTGGCATAAAAAAAGAGGTGGAAAAGGTAATAAAATGCTTTGGCTTATTAGCCATTAAATAATGTATAAATAAAACATGCATGGAAAAAGCCGCTACATTTTCCCCCTAAACATTTTCCTCCCTAAAATTCCCCCTAGGACGTCAAAAAAACCCCTGAATCTAGGGGAAAACCCCTGATCTGGGAGCACTGTAACTGCTGGCTGCGACACCTGTCAAGTTGGAAATGTGATGAGTCCGGGGCAACCGAAACCCTGGAGCATCTCATTTTTGAATGTCCAGCCCTAATGAACGCAAAAATAAACTACCTAGGCGCCCATGTTCTGGCATCGCTGGAAGATACCTCCAAGAAAAAGCCAGGCGAACAAGAAGAACAGTAATAGTTCTTAAGATCTTTGATTGAGCACGCTGTATGTGTATGTGTCTGTGTCGGTTTTGCTCACGTTCCCCCAAAGCTGGGAGCCATAGTCCAGATTCTTAAGAGTGGAGATGTTGAGCAGTACATGCACATGGGCGATCGGGCGTTTATAATCCTGCTGCGAATGTGGGTGTTGTTGGCCAGTCACACGTGGGAATATCCGATGTGTAAATGACGAATAAAGTTTGTTCAAGTATGCTTTCTTGTAGGACCCCAGCTTCGATTGTGTAGCTGTCTAGTCTAGTAACTTATGAGTGTACCCGGGGGCAAATGTGTTTTGATTTTATGCATGAAACCGTTTAGCCAGACGCGTTCGGTACTTTAGATAGGTCGAGCTGCAATATTTTCTAAGTTCGAAGGCTGTGAAAATCTCTAATGTTATTCTGTTAACTTGCTCGATAGTTCCATGTTTCCCTCTAAAGTCAAATTAATGGGCTGGGATAAGGTTGTGAGCTTCCATATATGGTATTATGGGTGTTAGAAGACATTTTTTTAACAATTTTGAAAGGCATTATAATAAACTTTTTGGTCTGTAAGACGACGGCATCTGGGTTTCGAAATAATTATGATTATAGATTTTTTCAATTCTTTGGGTAGTAGCCGAGACATTAAAAATTTTACAGATGACCTCAATAGCACAGTTTGGAAGTTTTTTTAAGATTATTAGGTGACCGCCGGGAGCCTTTTTCGGTTTTAGCTCTGAGATGGCTTTGGTGATCTTGTTTGGTCGAAACGATGTTATCGTCGATTCACTTTCAGGTTAGATTTGCGGTAGAAGAAACGGATTTTCAGCAGGGTTTGATAAGCTCTTTACAAAGGACGCGTTGTATTAGTTGGTGAGAGTTTCGCAATATATATATTCTCAATTTTTAGCATCTTGCTTCAGGTCCCGGTTTTGTTTGCGTGTGGCTTCATTTAGATGTTGCTTTGAGCATGGCGATCTACTGGACTGCCACGCCCGTCGCAGACGCCTCTTTTCCAAAACAAGCTGTTCAATTTGCAGGTTGGTTTTGAACTTCTTTATTTGCCCAACCTTCCGTTGTGGTGTTGAAATTCTGTGTGCTGTGACGAGTACCCCCTTCAGAGCGGCGGTAGAACAGTCGACGTCCGCTTCGATACGGATCTAGGGGGTTAGCTCAGTGTGGGAACACACATACTTCCTGTATTTCATCCAATTAGTTCTGTGCGATGCCAGCCGTAATTCTGGGCTTTGAAGAAGTGTTATCAGTAAAGGAGAGTGGTCTGATGAGAGATCCGATAGCGTCTTGTCGCTTATTAAATTACGTGGGAATTTTCTTGTCACACCGAAATCAATTAGATCTGGTAGGTTTCTAGGATCTGCTGGCCAATATGTGGGGCTACCAGGAAAAACGTAGTCTAACTTCATGAATTCGTGAATTGACCTTCACAGATTGTAAAGCGAGGTGGGCAGTGGACAGCGGCGATGAAAATGTTGTCGTTTTCTGACAGCACTCTTATGGCCGTGGTTTGCAAGTAATTTGTTGCAAATCTTTGGTAAAAATGGTGTTTGATGCGTTCTCTAATTAAGAAGCCGAGCGATGATATGTGCTGTAGAAGTTCTAACCCCGGAAGTAATATCTACTTGTCAGGTGCGTTTAAACAAGCAACATGGCGTCAATGTGATTTACATTCAGGAATTCAGGAAATGCCGTTGGCTTTCCACATGGATATGCGTAGATTCGTCATTAATTAATTGGACTGTTGTAATACTAGCAACTGCATCACCATATTCTGGTGCTGAACCAGCGTTTGCATGGTCGCTTTTATAAATGACATAAACTCTATCATACTATGTTGCATGGTGAATATCATAGTTTCCAAATGCATTGTGGCTGCCATAGGACCTGATGAGCGTTTTCTGAGTGTAGTTGAAGTGGATTTTCCATACCTGTTCGTAGAGTGGAAGTCTCCGCAGACTACCCAGACTGACCGAATTGTACAGTATGTACTGGTTAGTCCATACTCCTGGCAATTTGTGCATTGTACTGGACCGTTGCAACATAAAAATGTTCATCCCAGACCAGCGCAAAAATGTTTTTAACCAGGTCGTTTGATCTTTTTCCCGAATATACATATCTTGGAGATTTTGGTTTCTTTTAGGTCCCCTGCTCCGGTACGGCTTGGTTGCTCTCATCATTAGCTAAGAGGGAAAATCTTTTTATGTTGTTATTGTTGTTGAAACTCCTGGTTTCTTCATTGGTTTGGTTGATGCCGCTGATCTTTGGTTTGTTACCCACCATGTTTTGCAGACTAAGCTTATGCTTAATTTGGATGTAGCGATCCATACAGATCGGGTATGGCAGGGACCTTTTGGTACTAAACGAAGTTTACGGATTTTGTTGCCGTAGTATTTGGCTATGGCGCCGTTGACACCGATTTTGCAATAGCAAAAAGTGTATCACTGCTTGTTGTTAGTGCGCCTATCATCGTAGCTTGTTTTTCTCTAGTTCGGAGACATACGAATAACAACCGTTTCTTTGGCTTACGGAGCTTTTACGCTCATTATTTTGACCGCCGCCCCTTTTTTTTTGCTTATTGCGCTTGGCACTTATAAAAAGTTAAGTCGCACGAGTGGCAGTATTTATTTATATATCGCCTTTGACTTACATGTATTGAAAAAAGAACTTAACTTGGAGTTCCCGAAAAACACGTCCATCCCCGTCAGGCGCCGAATGGAATGAAACTTTGCAAATAGTCTTTTACTTACTCTCAAATGTATATAAATCAGAAAGAGCCTAATCGGACGTCTATATATAGTCTATAGCTGCCATAGGAACAAACAAAAATTTTTAGAAATAAAGTGATAGCTTTGCGGTTTTTTAAAATATCCCAATCTACTTTGAGCATATTGTAACTTTTCAAAATTTGGAACGAGTCGGATCAGTCACCTATATCATATAGCTGCCATAGAAACGACCCGTAAATTTGTTGGAAAAAACTAAAACTTCACTGTTTTTAACATAAATAAATAAAATGAAAGTAATTCATTTTATATAAAATAGAGACAGTTTATAATTGGTACGATTCGAAGCTGCAAGGGTATAAAAACTTCCGCGTGCCTAAGTTAGCTTCTTTTTTCGTTTTTAAATTAGAAACTATTTACTTAAAATTTAAGGTATAGGCTGTGCCGATATAGGTACTGGTTTACTTTCGACCAGATACTCCGTGTACTAGTAAGGTGAAGGGAAGAAGCAAAGACCTTCAAAAGTATGTGAAAAATGAAATGAAAAACAAGAAAGGAAGCTAACTTCGGCACGCCGAAGTTGGTATACCCTTGCAGATTCCAATTGTATTAATTATAATCTATCCCAATATAATATAATATGAACTACTTTCATATTCATACAATTTTTACAGTTTTATATTTTTTTACATATTTTTACATTTTTACATGAAAGTAAAATGTAGTTTACCTCCACATTTACCGATCGTTTGTATGGCAGCTATATGATATAGTCGTCAGATTCTTATGAAATTTACAACAAAATTCTAAAAAACTAGTAACTAAAAGTAGAAGAAATTATGTTGAAAACTGACAAAGCTATAATTTTTTTTCTGAAAATATCACGACCGTTCCTATGGCAGCTACATGATATAGTAAGCCGATTTTAATAAAATTAAATCCAAAAATCTAGAACAATATATAAAGCTAATAACTGAGAGTTCAATAAGATATGTTAAAAAACAGTGAAGTTATAATTTTTTTTCAACAATTTTAGGGATCGTTTGTATGGCAGCTATATGATATAGTTGACCGATCCAGCTCGTTCCGACTTATGTACAAATGAGAGTATATAGAAAACCATCTGCAAAGTTTTATTCATTCGGACAGACGGACGGGACAGACGGATGGGACAGCCGGACAGACGGACATGGCTAGATCAACTCGGCTGTTGCTGCTGATCAAGAATATATATACTTTATAGGGTCGGAGATGTCTGCTTCACTGCGTTGCAAACTTCTGACTGAAATTATAATACCCTGCAAGGGTATAAAAACACAATATTTAATAAGTCCTTTTAAATTTTTTCGGTTAATCTAGCTATTACATCACTGAATTTAACTAAAGCTAGGAAACTCCAAATAGGAAACCAAATTAAATTTTAAGTTAATTCTAACATATACTTATTTTAAATTATCTTATTTAATTATATCGTAATCCTCTGATTTTCTCCTGTCCTAATCTATTGGGAGCCATGCATAAATATGCATAAATTTTGTGTAGGTACTAGCTATAAAATACCATTTCGGTATATTAAGAAACAAACAGAAATTATAACTTGTTTATACTTCCCTTGTCCTGAAGTGTCTCGAGGATTATCGGATGACTTTTTTCTCTGTTCCAATAAGTCGGCTCCTGGACGTTTAATTGAGCTATCCCGCAATAATTCATCTTCAGATCCATCTATTTTGTTATCTCGCTCATCTTGTTTAATACGATGTAGCTCCCATTTAATAATAACTTCAGCTAAATCAACAGCTAATTTTTTATGTTCAATAGATGCGGTTGGAGGAAATCCCAGGCGTTGCATATAGTTAATTAAATGTTGAACGAGTTGATGTCTAACAGGAAAGTAGACCTATAATAAAAATAACACAATTAATACATGGATATTTACAAACAATATACTTACTTTATAATGACGAATTATAAGTTGCAGAATATGAAACAACTGCTGCATGGCGTGACCTTCTTCAACGATAATTTTTTTTGTCCAGTGAGTCAACATTGTGTTACCGTCTTCCATTCGTAATGGCATAGCTGGAGTTAGCACATCAAGTGCTTGCTTTACTATAGACCTGGCTTCCAAAGCATGCCCTTTTAGCAAAGAATGAAATACTTGCAGAACTATTTTCTTGTGAATCGCTAATCTAGCGATGATATGGGCAAGCAATAAATGACCGTGATATCTTGCAGTGGGATCTACTGAATTTTTACTCAGTAAACAAGGCCAAGCAAACGTCATAAGACGCCTTAGTTTATTCCCTTGTCGCTTATTGTTTGCATCTCCATCGTGTATGTGCTGAGATGCGCGTTCAACCAATAAACATGCTAGTTGTAACAGAGCAATTCTCACCGCATCATCATATTGTTTATCGGGGTCAAAAACTTTATTTATAAAAACGGATACAATGTTTTTTTCATCTTCTTGATATGGTGTTGGAGGCGCGCCAATAAGTTTATTTCCTTCGCCTTTATCAAAACTTACGGTGAAACATGGAATAATAACAGCTGTTATAATTTTGGCTTTTAACTCTTCAGAAATTGTATTATTATTAAAATTTTCAACAAAATAGAAAAACGCGTTTCGTTTCCACGTAACGGTAAAGCTTTGGGCCACTGTGTTTTGTAAAAAATCTCGTAGGAAGTAGACATCTGGTATAAATCGAAAACACAATGCTCTTAATAATTGAAAAAGTAAATCAATATCATTTGTATTATTTGAAAAATACAAAAGTAGTATTCTTCCAATTAAATGCCACAAATCACAAGCTACATTTTCATCGCATGTTAGAGACAAATTATTATTCCAGCAACTTTTAAGAACATCTACAATATCTGGCCGTGTCGGAATCCACTGGTCATCATATTCCATTAATGTAAAAATTATTAGAACAGCCTGATGCTGAGCTTCATACATATGGGGTTGACCAAGTTCGGTGTTACAATTTATGTAAGTCAATAATTTGTTGTATTTATTTTTTTTAATAATTGTTCGGAATGATGATCCGGTATTGTGTTTTAATATATATATAAAAAATCGATTCCATTGATTATCTATAATAATTGATTCCATTATAAATAAATCCACAGTTTCTGCTGGAAATCGGTGAAGGAACTTGATAAGTGCTTCCCGATAAGGGCTAGATGCCTCAATCAATAAGTTTTTTTCCGTTTTCAATACAAGATGACACAACTTTTCAATATAATTTACTGATGCTGAAATATGATAAAACATTTCAATAAGAGTAACAATTTTCTGTTCATACTCTCCCACTTTCGACGACGAAAAGAAATTAACATTAGAATTCGCACACTTATAGTCTCCGACAAATATTTCAATTATTTTTGAACAATGCTGCAATATTTGTTCACTTAACTTTTCATTAAACATTTGAGGAAATAACTGTGTAAAATAAGATAATCGTTTAATTGCTGGAATAGATAAATTGTGATCTCTCAATTTCAACAGAAGTGGACGCATGGCAGATTGAACCTGAAAAGATCACACAGGTAAAAGTGTAAGTATAGGGTTGTCTTGTGTGTGTTAAATATATAAAAAAGAAATTGAGGTAGGTTCTAAAAATTTTAATTTTGGTTTATAAACCTATGACTATTGTATATGAGAATGTCCTCCAAATATTTGAAATTAAAATAAAATTCGAAATCTCTTCATTTGTAGCTACAAAAACATGATATTATTGCACTTTTTCTACCAAATCTCTATATAACAATATATAAAGTTATTCACCATAAATCGTAAGGTGTAAAACATATGCTAACAATCAATCATACATTCGCGATATGTAATTGCACAAACGAAGAAAAAAAACTATTATTTATTTATTTATTTATTTATTTTACTGTACTTACACTAAAGAATTTAATCAGTACTAGCTAGTGGAGTCTTTGACTTCGAAGTAGGGTTTTTACCTGCTTATAAATGAAACCGCCTTAGTCTTACTGCTTTTTATATTTTTTGATTATTTGCGAACACTCGATAATGATATTGTTTTGGGAACAAAAATGTGACTAATTGAGCTTAGTTGAGAACACATCATTCGATTATGCTTGTCGAAGATGTAAACCAGTTACATTCAGGAGTTAGAACTGTATGAAAAAGTACGAAGCAAAAGCTCGCATACAGGTGCAGGGAATTGATGCTCGCGGCCGCTGATAAGGCTGAAAAAACGGCGATCAAAACAACCGGGATGCCTAGTCTCTTTGTTTTTCGTGTCAAGTTTTCGTAATTGCGCAGCTTAGCTTATTTAGAGATCCAAGTTGTCAAAACTAATTATCGCTCAGCTGCTCGCGTTGCCAACTGACTTGAGAGTCGAAAGTCCTTTTGGGTTTGGCTGCTTTCCTTACATTGCCTCCTTCTAGACTGCAGCCACCTGCCCGAGTATTTATGGTGGCAGGTCCAATTCAATCAAATAGCAGTCTTAGGCATCCTCCCACTCTCTCGCTTGGTAGTCGGATCTCGCGTCCCAGCAGCGACGATGAGAATGCGGTTGCCACATGCGGGGAAGAATGATAGACCCACAGAACTAGCGTCAACATTTGGTCCAGATGTGAAAAGTGAGGCCACAGAATAAGCCACCCATCAACTGCTCAATGGTAGCTGGTGCGTTGGTCAGGCCAAACGGCATTACGTTAAATTTAAATAGGGTCGGGAGTTCTCGTCCAACTCCACCTGCCAAAAGCGGGCACCGCGCATATTGGTTAAGATGTCTGTCATCCATCCTTGGTAACGGGTACGAGTCCTTGACGGTGATGTCGTTTAGGCGTCGCACAGTAGCACCATTTTACGTTGCAAAAATCATAACTTTTGAACCAAATAAGATTTAATAGTTTTAAAAAATATTTTTTATTTAATTTTTTATCTTTATTTTTATGTATTTGCTTAAATAAAAATATTTCGATTGAAAAAAAATATTTTAATTTATAAAAAAAAAATTTTTTGTCTTTTTTGTATTAGTAAAAAATTAAAAAACCAATGTAAAGGAATCATTTTTTATTTAATACAAAAAAAAATGAACAAATTAAAAATTTTAAACCCTAATAAGAGTTTTCGCGCTTAAGTAAGACCAGATTTTTGGTATTTTGGTATATTTTACCCCTGAGTTGTTTTGGTTTATGCCGTTGCATTTCCGCAGACGCAGCGTGACGCAGCCGATGAAAGTTGATTTTGGTCCAAAAAGTATCCACAAAAGTCGTAGTTATAGTGTCCTCGGTGGCTTACATCGGCTTCAGAAGATATAGACTACTTTAGCCAGAATAAAGTAAAAAATGGACACCTGGCAGGTAGCGATTTACCTGTGCAAGCCGAAGACCAACCCGTTTTTTAGCTTATTTAACAGGCAATGATTGTATCTATCATTTAAAGAAAGAAGCATGACCATTGGTAATCTACATTTTTAGTAATGCTACCTGAAAGTGAACCAATATTCAATTTTTTTCTCTATGATGCGAAAATGGAAATATTTTTCAACATTGAATGCTCCTATCTGCTACAAAAAAATCCTTAAATACCTGCCAGTTACCGTTTAAATTATTTGAATATCTTATTCGGTTCAAAAGTTATATTTTTGCAACGTAAAATGAGAAAAGGAGCTTCAGTAACACGGGAACCTTAACTAAAGATCGTCTAAATCCACGGAGGCTTTATAGCGCAGCAAAAAGTCCATGCCTAGCAGGCTAGTGCTGCCCTTCACCAGCAAGAATTCGTGAGTTACCGGCCTTCCAGCTATTTCAAATATGGCATTGCCTCGAGCGATGACCACGAATTGTTCAGCTGATGGACCCTGAATTGCCACTCTTCCCGGGGCAGTTGTCAGTTGTTTTTGCAGATCTCTATCATTCTGTAGGAAGACGGCGGCCCCGGTGTCGACGAACAGGCGTAAAGGCTGCTCTAGAATTTCCGGTTTCCCGCTGTTTCCCTGCAGTTTATGGGAGTTATGTTGCCTCTCCGAATGGGTATTCGGCCAACAACCGGCTGAAGAAGGAGTCTACTATGTGCAAGTCCAATTACTCTACATCTGCAGTCGGCGGCAATGGGACTCGGCGGCAGCGGGAAAGGAAAACTCTGTCGAGCACCAGGCTGGTCAATAGGCGGCGACATCGCGAATAAATTTGCAACGCAGTGAAGGGGGCATTTCCGACCCTATAACGTATATATTCTTGATCAGCATCAACAGCCGAGCCGATCTAGCCATGTCCGTCTGTCTGTCTGTCTATCTGTCCGATTCTACGCAAACTAGTCCCTCAGTTTAGAAGTTATCCTAATGAAACTTTGCAGATGGTCTTCCATATACTCTAACTCGTATATAAGTTCGCCGGATCGGACAACTATATCATATAGCTGCCATACAAACAATTCGTCAATTTGTTGAAAAAAAATATAGCTTCACTGTTTTTTTTAAACAAATTTTGATTTTTTATGAGCTTTATTTATTATTTCAGAACTTTGGATTGAGTTTTATAAATATCGGACTGCTATATTATATAGTTGCCATAGGAACATTCGGGAAATTTTTAGAAAAAAATTATAACCTTGTCAGTTTTCAACAAACCTTCTTCTATATTGAGATGTTATTTCAGACTTTTTTGTTTTAAAGTTCATAAAAGTCGGACGACTATATTATATAGCTTCCATATAAACGATCGGTAAATGTAGAGCAAAATTACATTTTACTTATCAAGTAAAATATATTAATAAAATGCAAAGCTGTAAAAACAAAACCAATTCTACTAAAAGTGTATATGTAAACTAAAAATTCACTTAGACTTTTAGTTGTGAAGTTATTCGAAGACAATGATCAAACTTATATTAAAATATTAACCGATATTTAAAGAATATTTACAGAAAATTCATCTTGCTAGCCGCTGTGAATCTTGAAAACATGCAAACACGACTTAATGTACAGTTCAAACCGAATGTTCCTTTGACAGTAATATGCTATAGTTGTCAGATTTGAACAAAATTTAGTAATCATATATAAAACTACACCAAACTCGCAATATGTGAGTTTAGGTAATAAATCTTAAAAAATAAACAAGTTTTTCATACTTAATGTTTAACTCGTAGTTTTAACCGATTCTTCCTATGACAGCTATATGCTATAGTAGTCCGATTTAAATAAAATTTGGTAATAAGATATATAGGTACACTAAACTCAAAGCTGTGATTTATGAGGCGAAGATCAACCACTACAAATCTCCTGGAACTTGCCTCATTTGTTATTAGAGGTTTCCAACGCAACCTTCAAACCGATGTGATTTACATGGACTTTAGTAAAGCCTTTGACTCGGTTAACCATTCTCTTCTCGTAAGGAAACTCGACTTGATTGGGTTTCCTGTTGATCTACCTCAATGGATTTTAAGTTATTTGTCTTAAACTCTTGGAGTCCGTCTTGATCCTAAATTTGGTCGAAGGAATTCGATTCCCCCTATGTAACTAAGAGTCTTTTCACTTCATTAGCTCGGCCCATTTTGGAATATGATTCTTGCGTCCGTCCAAACAATTTTTTTGCTGTTCGTCTTACGTGGCTTATCCTGGGATGCCGACCTAAGATTACCGTCTTACTCTAGTAGACTTCTATTAATTAGCCTTTCTTCGTTAGCTAACCGAAGAACGATGTTTGGCGTCGCCTTTCTACATAAGCTAATACACGGCGACGTGGAGAGCTCCTATCTGCTAAGTCAGCTTAATATCCACTTATCGCAACTAACATCCAAATCTGATATCCCCTTAGTTATTGGTTACTGTAAACTTAAACCCGTATTGCTTGTAGAATTAGCTCGTATGTAGTATGTAGTATCTTAGTAAAATTATAATTTTCCTCGTGCTCTCCTTTATTTTCTTTCCCACGCGTCTATTTAGAACGCGTTCGTGCCACATACGGCTGCGCCCCTCGGGCGGTTGCGCGGGAGGTGTAAATCGTTTAGAATCGCGCGTAACAAAAAAAAAAAAAAAAAACAAAAAAAAGTTTTTCATATTAAATGATTCGTTTTATCCGATCGTTTCAATGACGGATATATGCTATAGCTCTCCGATTTTATTTATATTTTATATATTTATTAAATTTAATAGGAACCAAACATATAGTCTGTGATTTTGGTTGGGATACCTTGATAAACAAAAAAGTTTTTCTTTCTTAATGTTGATTTTTAACCGATTGTTCTTATGGCAGCTATATGATATAGATCAGCGATGGGCACAAGATCCAACGGTCTGAGTAGCAGCTCGGCCACACAAAAAATAAAAACAACAACCAGCTCCGTCGCGAGTTTGATGTGCGAGGCCCAAATGCATGCGATTGTTGTTGCAAATTTGGGATCGCAGCGATGTGCCCCGCTACCTGCGCCGAATTTCAGTGTCATTGTTTTTGTAAATCGTCACGGATCGCTGAGCGCTAGTACCGACGACGCGAGGACGACTTGCTGGCGCCTCCCAAAAAAGATAACGGTTTGAGCAGCGTGAGCAAATTGAGCCTCGGCGTGCCCATCTCTGATATAGATGGTCTACCACTGTGCGCTTGATGGACAATGGGCAGTGTATTATGCCGGACAACAGGTTAAGCGGTGTCGTGCAATGTTTAGCTAAGGCAACGGTTCAATTCCTCCCGTCAAAAAAGCCGGAGGAAATGAACCATTAGCCACGGTTGGAGGTGCCTGGCGGTAAGCTTAGAACACAAGTGGGTTGTCCCCCGAAAAAACAAGCAGCGCTTTCTGAGAACGGACAACCGAAGAAAATCCACCCTGGCTGGGATGTCAGCCTTGTCTATTATATGATTTTTTGCAAAAGTATTGAGCATTGAAAAAAAAAACCAAATTGGTCGACTTTCAGGTAATATTACACAAAAAATAGAATACCTATCGTCATGGTTTTTCATTTTAAATGATAGATACATTCAAAAACTGTAAA
This sequence comes from Drosophila punjabiensis, assembly GCA_008042585.1. NCBI lineage: Eukaryota > Metazoa > Arthropoda > Insecta > Diptera > Drosophilidae > Drosophila > Drosophila punjabiensis. The sequence goes on from VNJR01005028.1 coordinate 31,349, forward strand.
CTAGGCTGAAAAAACGGCAGTTAGGTTTGGGCTTGCACAGGTAAGTTGCTAGCTGCTAGGTGTAGGTACATTTTTCCACTGTTTCCTGGCTAAAATAGTCTATAACTTCTGAAGTTGGCAAAAGCCGGCGAGTACACTTTAACTACGATACTGGAAGGTACTGCAAGTTGCGAGCCAACTACCAAAAAAAGAGGAGCCAATGTGCAGTCCTTCAGATTAACAAGGCGGATATCTAATATTCCAGATACGGAAAGACGGTGTACGGCATGGGTAGCGGCTCCCAGCGAAAAAGATGCGCCGAAGGATTAAGGTCTGGACACCATCATAGACGCCGCCCAGGAATTGACGCTGGAAAAAACTCTAAAGGAGTATGACGGTGACCTGACTGATATAGTCAACCCGTCGGAAGGTGAGCAAGGTACCCATCATAGTCATGGAGCAAGGGTCCGCCGACATAGCTTTGGTCCAAGATTCATGGATTACCTCGGGCAATGCCGTTGCCGGACTGAAGTCCTCTAACTACAACCACATCTATTTACCATCGGTAAGTAGGAGCCGAACTGCCGTACTTGCACGGAAGGGTCTTCACACTAACCTTATGTCTCATTACAGCTCTGATGACTTGACTGTGGTGATGCTAGAGAGCGAGAAGAAGCGCCCACTGGCAGCTTCTTGCTACGTGGAACTTGACAGGACGGCACCACCAGAGGAACTCAGGAGCCTGGTAGAAGTCCGAAATACCGGCAACTGTGTGTTGCGGGGATCTTCATAAACCCAAAATATTTGGATAATTTTTAACAAAAATAGTGCCTGTAGTTTCCGAAAATTAATTCGATCTTACATATTTTTATACCCTTGCAGGGTATTATAATTTCAGTCAGAAGTTTGCAACGCAGTGAAGGAGTCATCTCCGACCCTATAAAGTATATATATTCTTGATCAGCATCAACAGCCGAGTCGATCTAGCCATGTCGGTCTGTCCGTTTCTACTCAAACTAGTCCCTCAGTTTTTAAGCTATCTGAATGAAACATTGTAAATAGTCTTCTATATACTCTCATTCGTATATATATATCATATAGCTGCCATACAAACGATCCGTAAATTTGTTGAAAAAAATTATAAGTTCACTGTTTTTTAACATATCTTGATCAACTCTCGGTTATGAGCTTTCTATATGGTTTAAGATTTTTGGACTTAATTTTATAAAAATCGGATTACTATATCATATAGCTGCCATAGGAACCGTAGTGGAATTTTCAGAAAAGAATTATAGCTTTGTCAGTTTTCAACACAATTTCTTCTACTTTGAGATACTAGTATTTCATATTTTTTCAGAATTTTGTTGTAAATTTTATAAGAATCGTAAATGTGGAGAAAAATTACATTTTACTTTATATGTAAAAATAAAAAATGTAAAACTGTAAAAAGTATATGAATATGAAAGTAGTTCATATTTTATAATATTGGGGTAGATTATAATTTATACAATTGGAATCTGCAAGGGTTTAGCAACTTCGGTGTGCCGAAGTTAGCTTCCTTTCTTGTTCTTGTTGCTTTACCTATCTGTTTCTTGTGCAGTGAGTTTACCGCTTATCGCAGTGTTCTTTTTGGCGCAAGTGATAGTCACAGAAACTCATTATATTTTCGGTGCATACATAAAAGCTTTTATATTTTCGCTCTTTTCTTAACGTTTTGATCGGTTCCTTCGCCACGGAGTTATTTCGAATTATTTTGCCAATTTGTGGTTTTATAAATTTCAATAATCAATTCAACAAATTATGTTGTACTGCTAAATGTCCAAACAGCCGCAAAGTGAATTTGTGGTAAGCCACTCTTTCCTGTTGACTTTGCGACAATATTGCACACGTTAGTTGCGCCGATCCTGGGCAAAGCAAAATTTGTTACATCTTCCAGACCATGCGAGCCTTGGCTGCCTCAAATGACACGTCACTGGATAACAATAAGGATGTTCATTCTGTGATACCTCCAGCAGTTATTTCTGCACTTTCGCCTTCGTTCACCAGGCCAGAACCACAACATCCAACGATTTATGGAGATGCCCTTGCCCTTGCCCTTGCCCTTGCCCTTGCCCTTGCCCTTGCCCTTGCCCTTGCCCTTGCCCTTGCCCTTTGCCACCAAAAAACTGGATTCACGCCTCAATCCAGGGGTAACAACGGTAAAACCCATTTGAGCAACAAACTGAATGTTTCTGGTGCTGAATTTACCGACTCTATATTCAATTTTAAGCAAAGACGTGATACATCTTCGATTAAAATTGCACTTTCTTATGCACTATTGACCAGGGTCCTTGATACTTTTGTATAGCCTGAACATGCCATTGTTCATAAATTCCTAAAGAACACTAATCCTAGGGCTCGCGGGACCCTTAAAACTCAGACTGACAAAAAAAACGAACTTTTCGATTTTCCTACACTATCAGGATTATTGTAGTTTTCTAAGGGAAATCAGTAAGCTGCACGTTAATAGCGTCTCTTTCGATGTCAATGTATATGCGTTTACAAAAACGTGCCTTAAAAACTTGTTGGCAACTATGTTGTTTATTGGCGTTATCGTCCATGTGCATCGGTGGCGGTGTTCTCATTGCGGGTAAGTCCCATTTTGCATCTTATTTGGTTCCGAAAACCGACATAGACAGTTTGTTGCAGTTAGCGTTTAAGTTAATATATCTGCAGCTCTTATCTTTGACTGACTCGGACGGATAGACGTCTGTTGATGCCGATCAAAAATATATATACTTATAGAGTCGTAACTGCCTCCTTCACTGCGTTGTAAACTTCTGACTAAAATTATAACACCCTGCACGGGTATAATTACATAAGAACATAATCTTTCAGACTCTTTTTATCAACATACTTGGTGTTGACCACGGTCCTCGAGCTAAGCAAAACGGAACGTTTAAAATCATCCACATTTTCATCTTACAGAAATACGAAGAAACACTTTCTGAATTAGACGAAGCATTTTTAGCAATCACCTCATCTCACCTATAAAATATACCCATATTTCATAGTAGTTGAAGGTTCTTGAAAAACGGCGAAGATATATATTATTTTAAAGTATTTTTCGATCTATGGCAGGTTTATGATATAGTCGTCTGATTTTCGTAAAATGAACACTTAAATTCTGAAATAATACAAAATGATCATATGTATATCAGATACAGATATGGTGAAAGAACAGGGAAATTATATTTTTTATACAAATTTAGGGATTGCTCCTATGTAGTAGCGAGAGTATATAGAAGACTATATACAAAGACAGACCGACGGACGGAAAGACGGACATGGCTTGATCGACTCGGCTGTTGATGCTGATCAAGAATTTATATACATTATAGGGTCGGAGATGACTCCTTCACAGCGGTGCAAGCTTCTTACTAAAATTATAATACCCTCCAAGGGTGTAAAAGAATCAGTAGAATTTAGAACTACCAGCATTTTCAGAGATCAAATTAGCCACAAAAAGTAAAGTAAAGTTATCAATGATATAAAACATGAACATTTGTTTGACAATAAAAAACAATTATTTGCAAGAAACATAAAATATAATCTTAATAATAAAAAAGCAACATAAACTAATAGAGTAATTAAATTAAATAATGTAATTATACGGATTGACAAAAATTTCACTAACGTATCATATCACACTAACACCATTGTTTTTTTTAACTATTTAATTATAAAATTAATATAATAGCATCAAATTTGAAAATTAATTTATTCAAAGGTGATCAATGTAATAATATTAATAAATATTTATGAATTTTAGCTCAGCTAAACAAATAAACTTATGAAAATAATTTACCACTATGACTAAATGAATATAAATACAATGTATATGCAGCTCTAAAAAAAAGATAGTAAAGATAATTATAGAAGCTGATGATCAAGACAATTCTTTATAATAATGTTTGTAGGGAGGCGATCCTTCCACAGAAGATCCTTTTCCGAGTTGCAGAAAAAAATCCCACGACGCAGAACTTTGAAAAAAACCCTCAGAGGTTGGAGTGAAAAAAAGAAGTCGGGGCGTATTTGTAATTAGTGGTCAGCTTTATTTGGCTGCATACATGCTTAGAGCCGAGCTCCCGCCCGCTTTACTCCAGGAGGCGAGTGGTGCCGAAGTTCGAAGTTCAGACAGCGCAGAGACTCTTTGCTTAGCCGAAGGGCCGTGCGCCCGACCGCGAGCGGAATAACTGCGGGGTGGAGAGCTAAGTAGTCCCGAGGAGCGGAGAGCGGGCGAGCAACGGCCATGGGAGGACGGGAGTTAAATAGCGGGCGAGCTTTTGGAAGCTCGGATACAGGTGCCGCCTCGAGCAGAGAGGATACAGGTGCCGCCTCCTGGCGTAAACATTTTGCTCTCCCGGTTGATCGCGCTGTGTGAAAGTAGAGACATCGTATGGTGGATGAAAAGAATAACCAAGAGTGATACAAATTGATGGTTTTTGTTCAACTTACGGAGGTGTCCGATGTAGGAGCGTATGGTGGTGCCGATTGCATATCTTGCATCGGTCACCACTGCGGCAGCCAAACAGTTGGAACAGTAGCGGTTGGCGACCACCGCGGAGTCTCTTTTCAGCAGTGAGCCTACGGAACTGTTGGCATTTTCGAAGTGGGTGAATTCCGTTGCAGACTCAGCAACGGTAGGACGGGTACGTCTACTCCTCAAAACAACCGCACTGCGATTGGGACGGAATTTGTCCAACAAACCGTTAGAAGCTAAGAAAATCCGTGTAGAAAACCTCCTAACCTCCAGTTCACATTCAGCCCAAGCGATCGGTAGTGTCGATCGAAACGTTTACGTATCGCAGCATCTAAGCATAAAGCAGACGACAAAATAGAGACCTCTTTTCTACATTTCGAGCGAAGCAGCAAACAATTTCGGCAACTTTAAGCAACCATATAGTGTGTTGACTCAAAACATGTTCAAACCTCCGGACATTTGGAGGAAACACCCTCCCGATGGAATATTCCTAATCGCAATGAGTACAGATAGGCATACCAAACACCTAACTGAGATATCACCATTCATCGTCAAAAAGACCATCGATTTCGCAATTCAAGGGGAAGTTATTAGTTGCAAAAAAACCAAGGACGGCAATCTACTAATTAAAACCAAAAACAAATCACAAGCCGAAAAACTAATGAAACTAGATACCATGCCTACAAATATGCCATCCCAAAATACACCCATCAAAATTACTGAACACCGAAGCCTTAACTCTATTAAAAGTATAATCTATTCAAACGACTTAAGAGGAATTGATGACCAAGAAATACTGGACAATCTGAAATCGCAAAAGGTTGAAGCTGTAGAAAAAATCTACAAATATATCCCTGGACAACCCCTCGTCAAAACGCATAAAAACGAAACCGGACTCATCAAAATCACCTTCAAATTAACCAATCTACCAGAATCACTATAAATCACTATAATCAACGACACCACGATGGCTCTCTATACTCTTCAGCAGCTTAATCACACACAACAAACGGAACCCAAACAACTAGCAGAAAAACAATAAGCTACACACCAAACGAATTCGACCTACCCACCGCAACGAACCTCATCTCAGACGAACCCATGTCAGTAGAATTGGAAACACCCAGCACCTTCCAGCCCGACCCTACCACAAAGAAATCAACAAAAATTCTCCCCTTAAACACATCGAATAGGACCAAACGACTCTTGAAAAATGAACAGAACTCAATTATGACTAGAGCAAAACTTAAATCCATTTCCGCTATAAGTTCAGATCAGTAATCAACTAGTTACCATGCACTATCATCATCTATCTTTATATATAAGTACACCTTTATATTAATTAAATCGATATGCTTAAAGTTATACAATGGAACATACACGGCTATAGAAACAATTATACTGAAGTACAAATGTTAATAAAATCTCAAAACCCGCACATTATAGCCCTACAAGAAACCCATTTATCAAACCTTTCCTCACTCCCCGCCCCAATCAATTACACACTTTACACCAGTGTCAACAAAAGCAATAGCTTTGGCGGCACTGCCCTCCTAATCCATAATTCCATCACCCAAAACCAAATATCACTGAACACAGACTTCGACGCAGTCGGAGTAAACATCCACTCTAAAATCCAATTCAACATAATATCTGCCTACATATCTTCTACCAAAACGTTTAATTCTAAAAATCTTGAAAAGATCCTTGACCCGCAAAACGCCCACACGCTAGTGCTGGGCGACTTTAACAGTTGGCACCCCTACTGGGGTTCACCAAAAAAAAAACAGTAGAGGTAAAATAATAGCTGAATACATAGACAAATCCGACTACATTCTTCTCAACGACAAATCCCCTACTCATTTTTTCATCCATAAGACCTTCACACACATAGATTTATCTTTTGCCTCAGCGTACATAGCCCCTGAATCTAGATCACCTATATGGCAGCGATCACTTCTCTATACTAATATCCATGTTTAACAACCAAACTTTTCCAAACTTTACGTCTAAACCCTTCTACAAACTCCAATCCGCAGACTGGGACCTATTCAGAAAAATAGCCTCCGACCTCAATAATTCAGCGCAATTCAGACCAAGCACAAACGTCAATCGTGAAGCTGCCCTCATAAAAAAAATTATTATCGAAAGTGCCCACTTTTCCATTCTTCAAAACTCCACTTTTTCACTCAATCGTACTGTTCCCTGTTGGAACAAAAACTTCACACTCCTCAAAAAGGACAAACCCAAAAAATGGAACAAATTAAAAAGGAAAAATGGAACAAATTAAATAATCACAACAACATTGAATACAAAAAAGCCAACGCTAAACTTAAAAGAGCAGTTAGGGAAGCAAAAAAATTCACCACAAACATAAACCAATTTCCCGACCCTAAGAAAACGTGGGCCAACATAAAAAGACTTTGCGGCCTTCATCCGCAAAAACACATTCACTGCGTTTGCAACCCCATCGAAACAACTGATCAATCTGCAATCGCAAACGCCTTTGCTTAAACTTGGTCAGATCAATCCGAAAACAACAATTTCTCCTCCCAATTCCAATTCAACAAACACAGCCTGAATACCAACACCACATACTAGCCCTCTAGGACAGCCATAGAAATAGAAAAAGATATAACCCTTATAGAATTCTCAGCCGCTCTAAACTCCTTAAGAAGCAACACGCCAGGTTTCGACCGAATTTCCTACCCAATGATAAAAAACTTACCTATCGCTGTTAAATATAGAATAATCAACCATTTCAATATCATTCTCTCCACTCACATCCCACAATCATTTAAACTTAGTCTCGTTCTACCCATTGCTAAGCCGCAAAAACCAAAAACGGATGTAACATCGTACAGGCCCATCTCCTTAAATCCATGTCTAGCTAAAGTCCTGGACATAATTATGGCTAAAAGACTGTGGTGGTTCGTTTTAAATAACGACCTGTCACAACAGCCAATTCGGCTTCAAAAGAGGCAAATCTGTACTAGATCTTCTACTCTACGTAGACCACCTAGCCTACAGATCCATTGCCTTAAACAAACACCTCTCAATCATATCGCTGGATTTCACTAAAGCATTTGATAGAATAGGCATCCATACCATCATTCACTAACTACAAAACTGGAAAATAGGACAAAAAACCATAAACTATATAAAAAATTTTATGACGAACAGAAAAATCATAGCCAAATCTGGAAAATGTCTCTCAGATACATTCCCCCTAAACAATGGCATACCACAAGGCTCACCCATTTCAGTAATTCTTTTCCTTTTGGCATACAATTCATTATCTAATATCATATCAATTTCAAAAGAAAATAACTATGCGCTTACGATGACGACTTCCACCTCATCATTCAACACAATAAATAAAAAAATCCCACAACCAACCTATCAGCCATCTTTAACCAAATTGACGAATGGTGCTCAAAATCCGGTTCCGTCCTTTAAAGGAAAAATGTCAAATACTACATATCTGCCGCAAACACAATTGCAAAGCCAACATAATCTCAGGTGACCCAATAATTCCAACCACAAATACCCTTAAAATCTTAGGACTTACAATAAACAATAGATACAACTGGAACTCCCATATCAAAAAACTGAAAACTGAACTTGCCAAATCTCTAGGGATAATAAAACACCTTTCCTCTCTCAAATATAACACCGACACAACAACGCTAATCCAAATTGTCAGTTCACTTTTTTTTATCAAAACTAGACTACTGCCTTCCTATATATGGACGCGCACCCAAATCCCAACTCAATTGCCTAAAAACCCCACTAAACTCCGCAATTAGATCAGCACTGGGAGCATTCTGCTCCACACCCATTAACAACTTACTGACAGAAGCCGACATTAATACAATAGAGCACAAAAGAGAATTCCTCATCGGCAAACTCTCCAAAAAATTAATCCTAGCTAAAGATACACCATTAAAATTCCTCACCAAACCCGCAAAAAAAAGCCTTATGGATACCGCAGTACAATAGATGAAATAGTAAAGATATGTAAATCTAACTCCATCCCTTACCTCCCAATAAAGAAAAATACCTGTAAGAAATTTAACATGTCAAATGTTCTCAAAGCTACAAACACCTCCCTCTCAAATTTTAATAAAAACACAACAGCCCCAATTGTATTTCAACAACTCTTCCACTCTCTTAAACTTTCCTACCCCAACCACACCTTTATCTATACCTATATCTTTATACTATCCAAATCTTCCGGCATAACAACCTACAGCATCACAAGTGAAAGCGAAATAATTAAAATAGGACTCCTACTTATTTACCCCTCAGTACTTTCGAGCGAGAAAATAGCGATTCAGGAAGCCATGCAAATTTACACCAAATTGCCAGGCAAATATGCCATTTGCACCGACTCCCTATCAGCAGTTTCCGCTATCACCAACCAAAACAACAACGCTCACTACCGAGCCTCCATAAGGATCATGATCACCCAACACTTTCCGGAATTTAAACTGATCTGGATCCCTAGCCACATGGGAATAATGGGCAAACCGCTTTCGCCCGTTAAAACTTTTGAGTTTTCCGAATCACCCATACATACAGATACATTTCTTGTTAACGCACTCAGCCGAACCCAGAATCACGAAACGAGGACGTGGCGTTGCTGACTCCATGTTTTATTTTCTCAATTTTTTATATTATACCCTTGCAGGGTATTATAATTTCAGTCAGAAGTTTGCAACGCAGTGAAGGAGTCATCTCCGACCCTATAAAGTATATATATTCTTGATCAGCATCAACAGCCGAGTCGATCTAGCCATGTCCGTCTGTCCGTCTGTCCGTCCGTCTGTCCGTCCGTCTGTCCGTCCGTCTGTCCGATTATACGCGAACTAGTCCCTCAGTTTTGAAGCTATCTGAATGAAACTTTGCAGATAGTCTTCTATATACTCTCACTCGTACAAAGGTCGGAACGGACCGGATCGGACGACTATATCATATAGCTGTCATACAAACGATCCGTAAATTTGTAGAAAAAAAATTATAACTTGACTGTTTTTTAACATATCTTGATCAACTCTCGGTTTTGAGCTTTCTTTATTGTTTCAGATTTTTGGATTTAATTTTATAAAAATCGGACTACTATATCATATAGCTGCCATAGGAACGGGCAAGAAATTTTTAGAAAAAAATATAACTTTGTCAGTTTTCAACATAACTTCTTTTACTTTGAGATACAAGCTTTCAATATTATTTCAGAATTAATTTTAAATTTCATAAGAATCAGACGACTATATCATATAGCTGCCATACAAACGATCGGTAAATGTGGAGAAAATTACATTTTACTCTACATGTAAAAATGTACAAAATGTAAAAAAATGTAAAACTGTAAAAATTGTATGTATATGAAAGTAGTTCATATTATATTATATTGGGATAGATTATAATATATACAATTGGAATCTGCAAGGGTATACCAATTTCGGCGTGCCGAAGTTAGCTTCCTTTCTTGTTTTTTTTATTTTTTAAGTATTTTTAATGCAAGCAACAAAAAGTTTCAACGGGCGATTTCTCGGTAACCAATAAAGATTTTTTTTAATTTAAAAACTGATTCTGTAGGGCAAAAATAGTACTTTAAGATGCCATATCGATTGTACCAGTAAGACTATCCGTAGGCCAGATTCGAGTTCAACGCATTGAAATCCATCAAAAAGTATAATCCGGTTTCTGGTGCCAGAAGAGATACGAACATGTTGTTTTTGAAGCCACCCAAAAGCACAGACGGAAGTATGTCAGCTCCTATCAGGACGATTTCTGAGTTCTTAAAAAACGCTGAATCCGCTTCCGAAATCAGGAAGCTGCCTTAGAAGGGCCCGCGAAATTGGGTGCGAGGGAAACTTTCCGGCTAGTTGAGGAAGGACATATGCAGTCGGATCTGGAGGGCAACTGAGCGGAACCTCTTTTATTGAGACCTGAAACTTGGGTCTGGACTGGCTACAATGGGAGGTTGTTTTGCTGGAAGAGCCGTTCAGTAATAAACGTTGCTTCGAAACCTTGGAAGTTTCGACCACAGGGCCGTGCCCAGAAGAACAGCTTTGGATCCCGACGTAAAACATACGTGGACATTTGAATGGAACGCTAGCAATCGGATTCTCGGGGTGCAGCACAGTGTGATGCCCGCTTTTATTGCCCTCTCGCGTTGAGCGGAACATAAGCGCACAAAATCCCGGGAACAGAGATTGCACCCTCTTGGGGCTGGAGCCACTTTGGCCTCGTACGAATTGAGAATGCGCGCTGGAACGCTTGCAGTTGACATCCTTGGCGGTAAATGGGAGGTGAAATTGAGAGTTCAAACTGTGCGGTGGTGCTTCCAGGGCGCTCCATCGGATGTACTGGAAAAGTCGTGACGGAAAGTCGGTTCAGAGCAGTTGGAGTGCGTAAAGGTCGTGTCAGTTGACTGGCCGTACTCACATGCCCATACCGTGGTCCTACAGTTGCAATCCGCCGATTCCAGGTGAAGAACGCCTTCGTTAGGTTGAAGAAGCTTCAGCAAGAGCTATCGCTACAAGACGGGTCCGAAAGGTCAGATGGCGAGGCCATCGTCCCAATGGACCAGAGGCCGCCGACGCGAGAAGCCAAGTTCTGGCATTGATAGTCAGTGACTTCAAAGCATTGGGGCAGCACCCTCACTAATGCCAGAGGCAGGGCCCTCGAGGCTTTCTCTTCGCTCGAAGTCACCCTGCTGAACTCCGGGGACAAGCCCACCTTCAGCAGGGCCGGCGCGAGCTCAATGGTGGACCTCACATTTGTAAGTTGCTTCAGGGCTAGCCAGTGCACCTGGACCCTGAGCGAGACATACACTGGCAGCGACCACGCAGCGTTCCTCACTGAACTGAACGCCAGGCGCGCGCAACCTACTCCCCCCGCCCTTCAACTCGCAGGGGTTACAGACCCGAATCCCTGGATATCCAGCCCTAAACGGCATGTATGCGGGGGATGGTTGCCACTGGTAGCGCGGAGCAGATGGCGAATTCGGTCATGAGCCAACTCCAGGCCTCTTGCGACGAATGCATGCAGTCCAAGCGGGCCCACACTCGGAACAGGGTGCCCGTGTACTGGTGGATCCAGACTATTGCCGCGGCCAGGCTGATGCGCGGCGTCTATACCGACGCTTATACCGCACGAATGACCATATGGAAAAGAGGGACGAGTTTCAGCGGTGTCGCAAAGCAGTGAAGGTGGCTATCCGGAAGATAAAAACGAAGTGCTTCCTGGAACTTTGCAAATTGGCGGACCAAGACCCGGGGGGCAACGCCAACAGGATCATCGCGAAGAGGGTTCAAGGGACGAAACTGTGTTCTCGAAAAGACGCGGCGAGCATCAACACAATTGTCAATCACCTCTTCCCGTCGGCAGACAACCTGGCCTCTATGGTTGAGCCTACGACGCATTCCCTGGAAGGATTTGCACCCGTACTGGAGTCGGAGATCCTGGCAGCAGCTCTGCGAGTCAAGGAGGCCAAAGCCCCTGGCCCCGACCTCCTACCCAACAGAGCCTTGAAAGTTGCCCTGGCAATACGCCCGGACATATTCGCGGAGCTCTTTAGCCAGTGCCTGAGGGAAGGATCCTTTCCTTTGAGATGGAAGGCCCAGCGACTGGTCTTCCTTCCAAAACCTGGGAAGCCCCCTGAGGACCCTTCAGCCTATAGACCGATCTGTCTGATCGATGGGGTCGGTAAGGTGTTGAAATACCTTACCCGAACGAGGCTGGAGCGGGCCATAGCGGCGGCCGGCGACCTGTCCGACCTAGAGTTCGGCTTCAGGAAAGCCAAGTCTACGGTGGACGCCATTTCCAAGGTCGTGGATATCGCGATAGCGGCGATCTCAGGAGTTCGGTGGAAAGAAGGAGACAAGGAGTACGGCCTGATAGTCACGCTGGATATTCACAATGCATTCAACAAGGAGAGATGGGGCTGCATCCTGGACGCGCTATCCAGTTTCGGGGTACCGCCTTACCTGCTCGAGCTGCTAAAGAGCTACTTTAGAGGCAGAGTCCTGCACTACGAATCCGACAGCGGGGCAAGATCGGAGGAGCTATCTTGCGGAGTGCCGCAAGGATTGGTTCTGGCGCCGTTGCTGTGGAATGCCATGTATGATGGCGTTCTGCGGTACCCTCATCCTGGGCGGATTGCGGACGACATTGCGGTAGTCGTAGTCGACAAAGACCTGTCTGGAGTCAAGAACGCCTGCACCAGGAGTGTCAGCCTAATTAGCTCGTAGCTGTCCAGAGCGTGAGTCTGCAGTTGGCGCCCAACAGAAGCTGTCCTGGTGAGCAGCAGGAAGAAGCTGGAGGTAGCGACCAATCGGGTGCGCGACTCCATGATCAGATCGTCCAGGGCCATTAAGTACATAGGGGTGATGATGACACGAGAGCGGTCAGTAGACTAATGTTGGACCACAGAGGTCCCAAACAGGGGACCAGACTCTTGCTGTCTGGCATAGCAAAAGCAACCATGCTCTACGCAGCACAGCGGCCTACAGTCGCGGCCTGAACACAGCTCATCGCCTCGCGGCGCTACGCATCTGCTGCGCCTTCAGGTCGGTGTCCGACCCGCACAGTAGCGCCTCCAAAACAAAAGCCGTTGCGAAAATCAAAAAAGTCGATGTCGCAAAAACGATTTTAACCATACTTAATCGACAGACAATTTCCCAAAGATTAAGAATCTACAATAAAATCAATTTTAGGACTTTTTTGTAAATGATATGAGCCTTTAAGTTGAAAAATATTTCCATTTTTGCATCATAGTAGAACAAAATTGAAAATTAATCGACTTTCAGGTAGCATAACTCAAAATGTAGATTACCTACCGTCATGTTTTTTTGTTTAAATGATAGATACATTCATTACCTGTAAACTAAGCTGAAAAAAAAAGCGGCAGTTCGGTTTGGGCTTGCACAGGTAAATCGCTTCCTGCCACGTGTCCATATTTTTCGCTTTTTTTCTGGCTAAAGTAGTCTATATCTTCTAAAGCCGATGAAAGCCACCGAGTACACTATAACTACGACTTTTGTGGATATTTTTTGGACGAAAATCCACTTTTATCGGCTGCATCACGCTGCGTCTGCGGAAATGCAACGACATAAACCAAAGCAACTCAGTGGTAAATTAAAGCAAAATACCAAAAAAATCTGGTCTTACTTAAGTGCGAAAACTCTTATTAGGGTTTAAATTTTGAATTTGATCATGTTTTTTTTGTATTGAATAAAAAATGATTCCTTTACATTATTTTTTTAATAATACTAATACTAATACAAACTTCGGCACGCCGAAGTTTGTATACCCTTGCAGATTCCAATTGTATAAACTATAATCTATCCCAATATAATATAATATGAACTACTTTGATATACATAAAATTTTTACAGTTTTACATTTTTGTACATTTTTTCACATTTTTACATGTAAAGTAAAATATAATTTTTCTCCATGTTTACCGACCGTTTGTATGGCAGCTATATGATATAGTCGTCCGATCCTTAAATTAACAACAAAATTCTGAAAAAATATTAAATACTAGTATCTCAAAGTGGAAGAAATTATGTTGAAAACTGACAAAGCTATAATTTTTTTTCTGAAAGTTTCACGATCGTTCCTATGGCAGCTATATAATATAGTAGTCTGATTTTTATAAAATTAAATCCAAAAATCTTAAACAATATAGAAAGCGCATAACCGAGAGTTGATCAAGATATGTTAAAAAACAATGAAGTTATTATTTTTTTTCAACAAATTTACGGATCGGATGTATGGCAGCTATATGATATAGTTGACCGATCCGGCTCGTTCCGACTTATGTACGAGTGAGAGTATATAGAAGTCTATCTGCAAAGTTTCATTCAGATAGCTTCAAAACTGAGGGACTAGTTTGCGTAGAAACGGACAGACGGACAGACAGACAGACAGACAGACAGACAGACAGACAGACAGACAGACAGACAGACAGACAGACGGACATGGCTAGATCGGCTCGGCTGTTGATGCTGATTAAGAATATATATAGTTTATAGGGTCGGAGATGACTCCATCACTGCGTTGCAAACTTATAACTGAAATTATAGTACCCTGCAAGGGTATAAAAATCTGAAACAACATAGAAAGCCCGTAACCGAGAGTTGATCACGATATGTTATAAAACAGTGAAGTTATATTTTTTTTTAACAAATTTACGGATCGGATGTATGGCAGCTATATGATATAGTTGACCGATCCGGCTCGTTCCGACTTATGTACGAGTGAGAGTATATAGAAGTCTATCTGCAAAGTTTCATTCAGATAGCTTCAAAACTGAGGGACTAGTTGGCGTAGAAACGGACAGTCGGACAGAAGTACAGACGGGCATGGCTAGATAGACTCGTCTGTTGATATTGATCAAGAATTTATATACTTTATAGGGTCGGAGATGACTCCTTCACTGCGTTGCAAACTTCTGACTGAAATTATAATACCCTGCAAGGGTATAAAAA
>VNJR01005054.1:0-18838 GCA_008042585.1 Drosophila punjabiensis
GGGCACAACCACAGCCGGGTGTCCGTGGTTGGAGCACAGGCGGGCACAGCCGGCTCAACATCGCCGCCCCTGGGAATAGTGGGAGCCGCGTCCGGGTCGGCATCGGCATCGTCGTCGTCGTCGTCCAACTCCTCGGGGACATCGGGACTCGTCTGGGCCGTCACAGACATTTCGAATGTGCCAATTGGCAGCCTCCTCATTGATCCGCAAACCCTCCAACCAATTGTCAATGCAGACGGGTAATTTACAAAAACTAAACCAAAGCAAATTAAAACCACACAAACAATTAAAAAATATTAATAATATTAATAACAATATACCAAAAATCGCTGCAAAATTTTTCGTATTTTTCCAAACAATTTCTGCAAATGCTTTATTTATTTGTTATTCGACTTACACATTCTAACTTGAATAGAAAGAGCGACAAATGCGGCTTTAGGGAACAAATATATATGTTCTATATCTGTATTTAAAAGATATAATTCCGTATTCGTTTAACTTATCATATATTAATATTAAATACAAGTCTGTTGTAGTGCATATTGGGTTAAAACTTAAATATAAATATTTTAAAACAAGTACAGAATTTTAAAGAATTTTTCACAGCGATTTTTACAAGTTATTTAAATTTATTTATAATTATTAGGTGATCCAATTAATATCTCGTAATATCCTATGAAATCTCCCAATATCCAAAATTAATTAGCAAACTCAATACTTTTTCAAAGGAAATATTTAGAGTTAACATTTCCAGAAAGTAATTTCTAATATACAACAATTACGCAAATCTCAATGTTTTTCGTTAAAATAATTGCTTGAAGCTTAATTAAATACTTAGCAAATATTTAAAAATATCCAAATATAACTCTAGCTATCTTTATATATATATATATTATTTATTACAACAATTAATACGTTCTTATATATGTGAAATATGCAACATTTATAGCTTTTCATTTTTCGTGCCGACTCGTTGATGTTGTTTTTGTAAATTATCTGCCTAAACTCGAACTAAATTAATCGACACCAAGTGCAACACCAACTGCAATCGAATGAATATCGATTATAACTATTTGCCTCTCACCTCTCAATCTCTCTCTATCTCTCGATCTGTGCCTAAATCTCTCACGCCACACCACCACACATAAACACACATCTGAAATCCTCAAAATCCCCACTTGGAACTAAGGATAGCAGAAAATATCGTATATCGATACTATATTTGATGCAGAAGCCGATATATATGTCGATATTCTAACGTTGTTTATTTCGTTTGATATATCGGAATAATATTATCGAAAAAATTCAATTCAACGTCAAATGCGATAAATTTCGATATGTAAAGTTTTCGATATTTTCTGCTTTTCCTCTCGATATACTTTTCTCCTCCAAACAAACCCTGAAGATCCACCTTTCCATTGCCACAATCAAATCACCAAGCTTGCCTTGCCTCCAGCGTCGATCGATAACTCCAAGAATGAATGTGTATCGTATATCGTCCGCCAGTGTTGTCGTCTTATCCTAATTGTTGTTCGTTCAAATTGCATTTCGCATTGTATCAATCAATCAGTCGATCAATCCATTTGTTGTTGTTGTTTTTCGATTACTTTTATATATAATCCTAAATGTCTGTCGCTGTCGCTGCCGTCGCGTCGCCAACACACTGCAACAAATAAAATTTTTAAATAAACTATACAAAGAGCAAAAACTCTGACAACTCTCCTGTCAGCAGCCGCTTGAGCCGACTGTACTTTCCATTTATTCACCTTATAAAGCTGCGGTCAGAATAGCGAATATTAAACATTTTCTTGAACTGGAAGTTTTAATTAATATTACAAACTAAATAAATAAAGTAAAGCAAGATATATTTATTATTTTAACCGCCGCTCTATAATCTTTGTACTTACTTTTGTCTATTCGAACGTTGCATGCTGCCGAGCGAGAAAATACTTACCAAAATGACACACTCAACCCTATTCAGTTGTACCCTGGCCAAGTGATATTTAAGTCTAATTCTAAATATATAACCTTTGCAGTTCCATCTACCACTACGACCCGTCCAACCTGCCGCCCAACCAGGCGCTCCAGCACACGGGAGGCAACCAGTACCAGTCGCAGGGAAACCAGGGCAATTCCTCCTCCGGTGGCTACAGCAACTATCGCAAATCGTCGCCGCACTTGCAGCAGCAACAGTTGCAGCAGCAGCAGCAGCAGCAGCAGCACCAGCAACAGTTGCAGCAGCTGCCACCCCAGCAGCAGCAGTATGTCACCACTGAGCTCTCCTGCAGTTCCACCGAGAGCTACGCGGAGGAGACCCAATCGCCGGGCATGGAGTGCTCCGAGGGATACGAGAGCTACGAGCAGCAGCCGCAGCAGCAGCAGGATGGTGGCAGCGTCAAGGGCGACGATTGTGATAGCTTGGCCAGTGCCACGGCCTGTCTGAGCATTACCACTTCCACCTCCACGAAGAACTACGATCGCATCGAGGTGCAGAAGTACAAGAACCAGGCCACCAGTCCCAATATACCCGCCTGCTGTGCATTGGGTGACAAGCAGCTAGAGCTGGATGGAGCTGCCGGAGCCCAGCAAGAGCCCCAGGAGCAGGAGCCGCTGGCTGGACCCTCCTCTTCCGCCTCTGCTGCCTCATCCGTGGGCACTACCGCCGAACTGCTGCCGGCTAGCCAGACGCCTCTGCCTCTGCAGCCTCTGGTGGCTGCTGCCACGCAGGTGAACTGCGACCTCCAGTCCGTCTCGCCCAGCTCTACGCCCTACAGCCAGTGCGAGGTAAAGACGCCCAGCCAGAGCCACGGACCCAGTGTGGCAGTCGTCGAGGAGCCCAAGACCACCACCTGGACGTATACGCAGAGCTATCAGGCGCCGGACGGATCCACCGTCTTTCACACCACCACAACGCCCAACGGGGCGGCGCCCTACTGCGCCACCACATATCAGCAGGGGGTGAGTTCGAGCTAAGGATCTATATAGATCTTTCCACTAATACGACTTTTCCTTGTTTACAGCCCGATGGCAGCATCTATGCGGTGCCGCAGGGCATGGTGTATGCCGCGTATCCTCAGCCCGGCGTGCCCAGTGCTGGCGGCGCATCACAGCCGCTCTTCCAGCTGACGACCAGCAGCCATCCGCCCGCTCAGACGCTGTTTGCCTCACCGGAGGCCGGCGGCGAGCTGGCCGGCGGAACCTACATGATACCTGTCTTCGATCCGGCCCAGCAGCCGCGCGAGGGTCTCATACCGGCGCAGGCCATCTATCAGGCGGGACCGGGAGGACCGGCGACGGCGACCACGGTGATGCCAATGGCAGCAGCGGCCGCCTATCCGACGGCCCAGTTCGCGACGGCGGCGGCACCCAATGGCGGGCCCATCTACCAGGCGCCGCTCATTTACTCCAGCGAACCCGGCGGCGGCGGCGCCCAGCTCCAGCAGCTGCCCATGGCCCCGTATCCGATCCAATACTCGTATCCGTATTACCACCCCATCTCGTACTATGTGCCCCCGCAGGCAGTGGCTGCCGCTCCCATGGTGGCGGCCACTCAGCCACCGGTGCAGCAGCAGGTGCAGCACACCCATGCCCACACACCGGGAGCTGGGACAGCGGCTGGTCCACCAGCAGTGGTGTCAGCACAACAGCACCACCAGCCGCATCAGCAGCATCACAGCCACCAGCATCAGCAGCAGCAGCAACAGACGAGCAATGGCGGCGCGGTGGTCAGCTCCTCGAGCTATGGCGGACGTGTAAAGCGTACGCCCGGCGGCGGATCCATTCACTACAATCCCAGCAGCTACCCGCCCAGTTCGGTGGGTCACCATGCCGGCGGCGGTGGTGCTGGTGGCCATCATGCGGCGGCCGGTTCCGCCCAGCTGATTGCTGCTCCGGCGGCCAGCACAACCACATATCATGCGCTGCCCACGCTGACGCTGGCCCACGGCGGCGGAGCGGCTGGCTCGGATCTCAGTGGTGCGGCGGGTGCGGCACATGTGTACGCGCTGCCCGCCCAACACGCCACCGCGTTGATCCCAACGAATATCTTCCCCTATGCGGCGGCAGCGGCGGCGGCAGCAGCAGCAGCGGCCGGCGGTCCAGGCGGTGGTCCTCCCACAGCTCCTCAGGTTGTGCAGCAGGCGCCACCACCTCCACAGGCGGGGCCACATCACGCGCTGATCACGGCGGCTCCCTTCTACCCAGCGGCCAGTGGGAGTGCCATGGATCAGGTGGCCTCGCAATCGGCTCCCAGCACGCCAGCGGCGCCGGGTAGACAGGCGCCATTGTTCAGCACACCGCCAGCACATCCCGGTAACAACGGGAACAGCAGTGGCAGCAGCAGCAGTGCCGGAGGAGGCGGCGGTGGTGGCTATCACAGCAACAGCTCCACGCCGCACTACTACCAGAGTCAGAGCAGCAACGAGGGGGGCGCAGGTGGCGGCGGATACTCGCCCTACGAGAAGCGGAACAATGGAGGCGGCGGCGGCGCAGCGTCGGGAGCACAAACGGTGGGAGGAGTACGCAAGCCCTATCATCCCGGCGGCTACAATCCCAGGCACCACTCGGTTCCCCTGGGTGGCATGCCTTCCGGTGCCAAGACGCCGCTTCTCAACTCCAACAACGAGCCAACGCCGCGTGCCTCACCGAGCAGCGTGAGCCTGGGCGGAGGAGGAGCAGGAGGAGGAGGCGGTGCCGCTTCCTCGTCTTCCGGTGGAGCCAGCACCGGCAGCACCACCACCTATCACCATCGCGGGCCACCGCCGCCACACGCAATGGGTGGCAAGCGGGAGAACAAGCCCAACCAGCTGCCGCTCATCAGTGGCCCGCCACCGCCTACCTATGCGGCGAGCTCGAATCCCGGCAGCTACGAGACCAAGCCGCCCATTCGCCTGAATGCCGGAGCCGCCAGCTTCCGGAGCCAGAAGTCCATGAGCCAGAACCAAGACTACCGCCGCAGCGTTTCCCAGCGCAACTCGCCCAGCGCCAATGGCGGCAACGGTGGCAGCCACGAGAGCAGCAACAACTCGCCCAACAGTATTGCTGGCAGCAACAGCAACAACAACAGTGCCGCCAACACGCCCAATGCTGCTCCACAGCCCCAACAGCCGACCCTGGTCACCAGTCACTCCGGCGGCTATGTGGTCGTGGACCAGGCCACCGGAGCTGCTATGAATGCTGCCTCACCGCCCGCCATTTACCTGGGCAGCGGCGGCGGTGGCGGCGGTGCAAATGGTGGTGCTGCTGGGCCAGCGGCTGGCTCGAATGGCGGCCCGCAACCAGGTGGCGGCGGCGGCGCCCGTTCGCACATTCCCACAGCCCAGCTGCATCACAGTGCCGCCGCTGCAGCCGCTGCCGCGGCAGCTGGCAGCCAGCAGGCCACGGCGGCGGTGCTTAGCGGCGTAGCCGCTGCGGCCGCCCTTGGCGGCTACAATCCAAATGGGGCGTCCGCCGGCGTTTACTTCAAGTACGGCCAGACGTACTTTGCGCATGTGAGTAACCTTTGAGATTCGTCCAGTATTGAGTGGTCCATAATCGGAGTTTATTTCCATTCTTTAGCCCTCGGTAGCCTTGCCCAACAGTCGACGGTCGCCGTCGAATGATATCCGGCCGCAAATGGCGCAGGTGGCCGGCATGTATCCCACTATGATGATACAAGGTGAGCAAAGGGATCAAGTCAAAAAAGATTATGAAGCCAAATAAATATATAAAATAATGCTGAGAATTATAAAAACAACTAATATTTTCCTTTCGCCCTTTCCAGCGCGTCATCCCAGCCGCCATCCGAACCCGAACTACAAAGGTTCGCGTCCGCGGTAAAGCCAGCCGGAAAAATCCAATATATAGGAAACCCAAAAGCAAAACAAAAACTACATAAACATAACGGCATACCTAAGATAAATATAAAAATAGCAACCTAATCTAGTGGAACATAAAGTAGTTGACAACCATAATACTAGGAGAGCAAGCAGAGCGGATGAACGGATGAACAGATGAACGGATAAACGGATAAATGGATGGCTGGAGGCAAGGAGGAGCACAGGCCTCGTCGAACGCTGGCCGCAGAGAGTTGTCGGGCATTTTGGTAGCAGTAGCCGGAGGAGAAGCGGGAGCGAGGCACCAGGAACCAAAACCGAACTATAATGGAGCCGGGGGAGCAAAGCCAGAGTGGGAAAGGGGGAACCGACAAAGCATAGCATATAGCCTCTATAGAGTTAAGTTACCATAACTGACCGCTACAGAGAGTAACCGAGAGAACAGTAGGAAGGATAAGAAAGAAATGAGGAAGTGAATTGAATGCTGTATATTTTGTGCCATTACAAAAATAGTCTTTAATATAAAGAAAAACGAAGAACCGAAAAAGCCGAAGAAGAAGCAATAAATGAACACACACAACGACGGACTGAAGACTCTCGACCTGGACCTGTACACTTCCGCTTTCTGCCGCCTTTCACAGTACATTCAGGTAGACTTCAGTGCTCTGAGAGAAGAATCTCCCCGAATTCTCAAATATTTCCAAAAGCTGCTACCAAAAACGAGGAAAAAAAAGTCAACAATTCACCATGTCGCCTTGCTTTTTGGTGTGTTTAATTGAATGCGTTTTAATTATTTAAAAAATCTCAACCGAAAGCTAAGAACAGAAACTCAACAACAACTGACTGACCCGGACTCGGACTCGGACCCGTGACCGGACTGCTGATGCTGCGCGAGTCTTATATCTAATTTTGTCCAGCAAAATTTTAGTGTAAAGCTCTTCTTCGACAGGAAAGTCTCTCCGCGACACAGGCCACCAAATCTGTTTATGAAAAATCTATAATTTAGCGAGTCAATTATTCATTATTATTTCGTAATTTTAATTATCGAAAATTTGTTAAATTTGATTTTTGATTTTGTGAATTATTTTCCTTATTACGTTTATGTTCTTTCGAAATAGAATTTCCTTATCATTTTCTGTTCCTTAACTGCAAAGAAGTTGCAGCTTAAAATTTCGTTGTTAAACATAAGCAAAGTAAAAATACCAATAAGAATAATAATAATAATAAAAACAAAGAGAAACTGAAGGATGGAGCAGTCAAGCAGCTATATACATTTATTGTTAAACAAAATAATTAGCTTAGCGTATAAACTACATATGTATATGTACCATCTAAATAATATAATAGGCAAGTGAAAAGATGAAAAAAGAAAAGAAAATCGAAAAGTATATAATAAAAAGAGAAGCCACATGATTAGTTAAAAGTTAAAGCCTAGTTGCGTTGCCTTTTCTTTCGTTCTTACTTATTATTATCTCATGTTTCCAAGCTTCGCCTGGATTTCACGTTTTCCTTTTCAGCTTTGGATTATTTTTGCCTGATTTGCCTGATTTTTGTACAACGAAAACTGTGTGTGTGTGTATGTTGGCAGGACTTGTCTCGCTGTCCGCTCGCTCGGAACTTCTAGAACTGTATGTCTAAAAATGTACATAACAATAATTTACAAACGACAAGAATCTGAAACGCGACTACGAGTATATATACATGATAGCGAGTAAGTAGGTCAGTCTAGGATCATTTATCATTCGCCTTTCCATTGACCCTTTCCAACTCTAAGCTGCATTGTGCGGGGAACCCCGACCCATTGACATTAACCTATAAGTATAAATGGCTTTTGGCTAGAGACTCAGCTTGCAACACTTGATAACTCACATATAGCATTACATATATATAGCCGGATAACACAAAACAGTACCAAGTAAGTTAGTGAACCAAAACTGCTCAAGATTCGGCGAATTACGAAGATACAAAACTCCAGAATACCGAAGAAAATAGTAATTATATTATGATAAGCACAGAAAACGCTTTGTTGGCCAGTCCCGCGCCAGAGGGAGACATAGAGGGAGATGGTATCCTGGGGAGCATATCGAACATGTGGCTCCTGTTGTGCATTTCTTTGTTTGTTGCTCTGTTTGTTAAAATAAACCACAAAAATCGTTGACGACTCAAGAGAGAATGTTGTGAAAGTTAAGGGGAAGCTTGGGGAGAGTTAAGGAATGTGCAAATGGAGGCAGGAATCCAAACAGAAAGCGGCATATGTTATACAATATACTATTATTATTATTATTATTACTTCTACTACACTGCATCATGATAATTCGGTCGAATTGGTAAAACATTGTAATTCCAACACAACCACAACAACAACTACAACTACAACTACAACAACAACCACAACGGAAACCAGCAACTCGAACAACCAAGCATGCAATGAGATAAAGACACAAACAAATATTGAGAGACGAGGGCGGCGTTTTTACCGACGAGGATAACTCTAATGATATATAATGATGACGATGGTAATGATAATTATTATTAAAAAAAAAAAATGAAAAAAAAACCAAACAAAAACCACACAACCAAAAAAATGTATTTATTTATTTTAATTTATATATACACTAGAGAGTTATTACAAATATATATATACATATATATATACGTAATGTATAAGGAGAAAGAACAAAAAATGCAAAACGGTGTTTGATTTCGGGGGGGAATTCCTTAAAAATCCTTTGGCATTCCTAAACAGTAAGTTAACTATGTAATATTTTGTAAATCCCGAGAGAAATACTTTATAGTTTTTTTTCAATTTTATCTCTCCCACTGGACATTACACATAAATTATGTTTTCTGGCCAAATGGAACAAGTTGTTGGCCAAATGATTTATGGACTATGAGAACGCATTGGACAGTCGTTTACCACCACAAATTGATGTGTCCTTTGGCACATGTTACCCCCAAAAAAGGGAAAGAAATAACCCAGCCATTAAACGAAACTTGAGCAAACAGGACCTCGGAGGAGTTATGCAAACAGCCGGTGAAACTATATGTAGAAGTACCGGCTATGTCCATTCTATGTCTGGCCCTAACCCCGGACAATTAAGACATATTTCTGGGGTTGACCAGGGGATCGGGGATCTCTTAACATCTTCATAACACGCGCGACTGCGACACAAAGCCGAAATAGGTAGCCGCACACACAATCGAATATGCCACCAACAGTTTTGGGCCAGAGCCTGTTGTTGTCCTCAAAACCCAGGCGACCGACCAACCAAAAACAATTTCAAAACGGAGCCAACAAATTACCCTGAAATTTTCACCGATCAGAGAAAGGGACACTGGGAAAAACTACACTAAATTTATTTTATGAACTGATAAATTGTTAAAAAAATGATATAAAAAAGGCATTTTATATTGGTGTAAAGTTAACATTTAAAGAAAACTTAAAATCACATTTCTCGTATGCTTATAAAAGTTACTAATAACAAATCCTTGATGCCAGAAATAGTACTTGGGAATTATAAGAAACGTTTTAAGAAATTATTACTGATGAAGGGGATACAAAAATATTACAAAGAAAAAATACTTTTAAATATACTTTCCTTTAACTCTTTGAAAATATTAACTTTTAGGTAATGATTCCAGAAAAAAATTAGATTTAAACAAAACTTTAAATATTGTTAATAAATAAAAGTTCGCTCTTTTTTCTCACAGTGCCTTCCCATGCAGAGAGAGTTACGTTAGTTTTGGCCAGCCCTTCGATGGTATCGCCTAGATCGATATCTGGATGGAGGCTAGAACATAAATCTGCCAACGAAATGGGAAGATCCAAAACCCGAAACCCAAAAACGACTGCGGCTGCGACAGGTTGCAGCTCAATAAAGATCTCTAAATAAATATAATATCGCTGAGGGAGAAAGAGATGAAAAGGATGAGTTCATTTGGGGTTCCCGATCAAGAACTACCTGCCCCGAAACCGTAGGTTCAACCTGTTCGCCGCGACGAGGGCCAAACTGGAACTGGCGGTCGAAATCAAATGGTCAAGCCCTTTTGTAAACGGGTGACATTTAAAAATTATGGCATGTAAATGGAAGGCATTCCGGGAACGCCAAAGCGTTGACAGCATCTCTCTTTCACGAACCCCCAACCTTAGGCCAAGAGCTAGGCTACTGTTAATCAATTTAGAGCCTCTGGGTTGGACTTGGTTCCCAAAGGCAGATGTGGTCCAGGATAAGACGAAGGCTACGCTTCGATGTGCTGATAGATGACCGATAGTCAAGGGTTTCTTTTTGGGGGTTTCTATTAGGGATTTTTAAAAAGGGTTTAACTATTGATTAAGATATTTAAAATGTACATTTGATGTACTATTACTAATACATAGTAAGGAAGTTAAAGATAAGTTAATAGTAACTCATTTAAGGTATAAAAAATATAACTTTTTAATAGTTTCTTCTCTGAATCAATTAGACCCTCGATACCCCTAGTTTCTCTAGTTTATTTCTCGTTCAATTTTTCTGCGGCACCCCACGGGGCGTATGCGTGTTAAAGCTACCAGCTGCTGTCGGAGCTTTTTGGTTGCCTTTTGATAAATTGCGCCGCTATTAAAGTGCCGCCTTTGTAATGCGGAAACATCAAAGTGCGCTCAAACACACACACCCATACACACTCTCGCACACAAACGCAAACATTTGCATTCACACATACGCACACACATATACGCGTACACAGACAGAAAGCCATAAAAATCACTTTGTAGCCATGGAATGGAGGCGGCGCATCAGCAAACTATGCAACAGCAGCACCAACAACAACTGCCAGCGAGAAAAAGTGCAATGCAATCAATTCAAAGGAGCGTAAAGGGGGGAGAGAGCGGGTGCCAAGGGGGGTGTGGTGAGTGAACACTCGAAAAAAATTTAGAAGCTTTTAATTATGGGGTAGTTATATAAGAGAAAGCATGGTGAAGTTTTAAACATATTTTATAAAGTTTTATAAATGTAAAACTATATTCTTTACTGAAACCTTTGAAACCTTACAAACTTGTAGAGTTTTTACTTAAAAAAAAAGTTTAAAACTTTCCCAAAATTATTTACTTTCAGCACAGTTTCTTAATTTTTTAATAGAATATAAAATTTTGAATAAAAATTAAGCTGTTTTTGGATAAGTGCAGCGACAGGAGAAGCGACATCCAGCAGACGGCAGCATTTAATCCTGCAAAAAAGGCATTGCGAGGCAGCATAAAATGATGTTAATCCTTAAATAACGTGAGCAAAGCAAAAAAAAAGCTAAAAAGAAAACTGCGAATGAAGCAGGAGCAATGGGTGAGGGTGAGAGGAGTCCAATGCTCCACTGGATGATGGCGACAGCCAAATGCCAATTGAATGCCAAGCGGCTTTAAGAGGCAGCCCACGGACCGGGCCGACATTGGATGAAAAATGGCACAAAGTAATGGTTAAAGTGCCTGCGAGCTGTGAAAAGTCAAAGGAAAATCCGATGGAGAGCGGTAAGCTAAATACAGAGCTTAAACTCAGGCTTAAATCAAAGGATAAGGAGCACAAAGGCAGCCAGGCTTTACATTTTTGAAGGATCTTAACTTGAAATGGTATTTAAGAGCAAGTTGTCATCATAAAAGTGAAATATTTAATCGGTAAAATCCTTGAAAAAATAAAAAATATAACTAGTTTTGAAGCAGGTAATTAGTAGCGAATAAAATACGGGAGTTCTATGATCGAGAAAATAATAAATTATTTAACTTTAGTAAAACTAAAGAAATGTTTGTGCTCTTTATATAATAAAATTTCACACATATCAAATTTAAAATACCATTTCCATTATTTAACAAAAAGGGAAACTCCACTAGCAACTCATTTCCCCTTCGTCAAGCGGTTTGACCCCAAAAAAGTCAAGTGCGGCGGAGTGCAAGTTCCGTTTCCCGCATTTTCCTCTCGGTTTTCTCTCGATTTTCCATTCACTCTTGATGGCAGCAACATGAGAGGCAACAAAAACATTGGCAAGCAACATCACACGAGTAGCAACAGCTTTAGAAACAGCAGCAATAACAGCAGCAACATCACAAGAAAATTAACAGATACACTGAGAGGAATTTCTAAAATAGTGAGTAAAGTAAAATAAATGCATTTTTAGAACATTTTGCTGAAAAGTAGGACAAACTTGGAGTAACATTATTGGAAAAAAACACTAACAGCATCTTCAGAAAGCAACAATTTACAAATTCAGAAAAAGCCAATTAAAAAAATCAACGGTAGGAAGACAAAGTTTGTATATCCTCTCAGTTTGCAGTTGGATCAGAGGACCGCCTAAAATCGATCATAAGTTAGTTCATTTTATTTCGGAAAGCTTTTTGGCTGTTGATGCTTATCAAGTATATATATTATTTATAGGGTCGGAATTGATTCCTATGTTTGAAGCTACAAACTAAATCTATAAAACCTGCATCCTTATAAAATTTAAAACAAAATAATTTTTTTTCTGCCGGACATGGTTTAATTGATTCCCCATTTGATGCTTATTAAGAATATATGTATATGATTTATAGGGTCGGAAATGACTTCTTAACCGACTACAAAGCAACTGCAGTAGGAACATATAAAAAATAGATGGAAAAATAAAGATATATGAAAAAAGCATAGCAGCACCCTTAATCAAAGTTGCAACTTAAAAAAAAAAAATATTAACAGCTTTAGCAATGTTAAATGAAAAAAACAGGGGCAACTTTAGTACCCAAGTAAATAATTGCAACCGCATCAACATCAAAAATAGCAGTAACGTCGAAACATCAGAAATTAAAAAAATATTTGCAACATTAATAGTGTTAATTGTAGCAATAGCTGCAAGATTGTTGAAATTATCAGTTATATCAGGAAATCATATAAAAAATCAGCAATAACAAAAATATCTGTAAAGAAAAGACAACAGCAGCAACAATAGAAAATCAACACAGCAACATAAGAAGCTCAAAACAGCAGCATCATCAATGAAAACATTAAAAAACACAAAAATCAACATCAACATTTACAGTAGAGAGACAGCAGTAACATTACTAAAAATTCCTTAAAACAGCAGCAACATGGAAATAAATGGCAAAGACAGCAGCAGCAACACCCCCGCTGTCAGCAACAGCAACAGCAACATGAAGAGCAACCCAGCAGCAACTAAGAAGCAACCGTGCAGCAACATCACCACCGTAGCAGCAACACCCAGCGATTGGGACTCCGCTGGCAAGCACTCGCTCCACTCAATATTCCCACTCACTCACCCACTCACAAGTGTCCAAGTGTTGGCACGCGCCGGCGCACTCAATTGGCCAGAAGAAGCGCCGCTGGCCCAGTGGGATGTTGCGGGGAGAAAGCACTCAAAATGGGGGACGCCGGTCCGGAACTCGTTCTCCCGGCAACGAGGGGCGTGGCCAGGTTAACCAATCGAGAGCCACCACCATATTCCCGAGCACGACAGCTGGGCGACAGCGGAGCGACTCAGAAACCAGTTGAGCGGGTTTTCAGTCGAGTTGAGTCTGGACGGGATGCTTGCTACTGCTGCTGCTTGGTGGTGGTGGTGTTGTTGGTGCTAGTGGTGGTGGTGGTTCAGTTCAGTTCAGTTCAGTTGAGTTAGTGCTGTGTTAGTTTACCTGTGAGCATGTGAGCGTGTGGTGGTGGGCCCGGGCATGAATCGCTTCAGTCAGCCAGATCCCTGAGCTCGAACCTCGAGCGCCGGCAGTTTGCGCAGTGGCCTCGAAGCTGTAACAACATCTCGCGTCCGCTCCGCTCCAGACATCTCCTTCTCTGCCGGAGAGAGGAGAACATCGTGAAATCTCCGTACGTGTGTAACGTGTAACGTATAACGTGTAACGTGTGTGGCGGCATTCTGTTATCATCGCACGCGATAAGGCAGGCGTTCGTTCCGTTGAAATAAAACCCGTAAACGTAATATATATACTACATATAGGAGCGGCAAAATATTGCTAACCTTTTGCCGTCGGAACTGAAAGTGAACTGTTAACGAATGTGCTAATTGCCAAGCAAACGAAAATGTTGCAGACCTCTGCGAATTGATCCACATCTCGGATATACTCGATCTCGAGTTATTATTAGCTGGCGAATAAATTATATAATCATTATAATGGGACAAAGCTTGACCCATTGATATCTTTAAATAATTCTATATAAATACATATAACATCTTGACATCTGTAATCTGGCTAAGGTTTGGCTTGAACCCAAAGCTAAAGCTGGCGAAAGAATTTTGTGCAAAAGACTTGGATTAAAAACCGCCAAAATTGTGGAGGCACTTAAAATGAAGGTGAGTTTTCAGGGAATACATATTTTATTTTGGGGATTTGTATAAAAAAGTGATAAAAGTTAAAGGAACAAATATTATCAAGGAATCTTTCATTAAAATAATTTATATAGTTAAATTCCTTTGAAGTAATTACTATATTCTCTCTATTTTTACTACTCATTTAATTTTAATCATCAAATATTAATGGATCATAATTAAAAAAATACTTTAAAGCCTGTTACATTGTAAAGGAATATAAATAGCAAAGCTAGATGAGCTCATACATATTTACTTAAAAAATAAATTTTCTCCCCTTTGACCCCTTAGTGTGTTTAATATTTATTCAATATTCTCAAATACCTTTAGTAAGCTCTTCAATCTTACCTTTATAAAGCCCTATAACACGTTTAATAAATGTCAATCACTCCGATAATAAAATTCACCATATTTACATTGAGTTTAATGGCTGATTTTGCACTTTGTAATGAAACTGAGATCAATCTTTGCACATACTATATACAAATATACATAGATACTTTTCTTTCCTCTGTAATTGCTGCACATGTAAGACAGACCCCAGAGTGACCCATAAAAGAGTATTGTTTTTCCTTTCGGGTTGCTTAACCCTCCGCTGCGGGTCAGCAAAAAACGCAACAGGCGGCGCTTGAATGGCCATTAGAAATACAGAGTGACTTTGGGTTAAGACAAAAACCAGAGCAAAATAGTTCACATCTTCAT
Source organism: Drosophila punjabiensis (assembly GCA_008042585.1). Classification (NCBI taxonomy): domain Eukaryota; kingdom Metazoa; phylum Arthropoda; class Insecta; order Diptera; family Drosophilidae; genus Drosophila; species Drosophila punjabiensis. The sequence continues at coordinate 14,841 of VNJR01005054.1, forward strand.
ATTCCCGAACTCTCAGACCAATTCAATTCGTTTGGGATACCGCTAATAAACGCTGGAAAACGATGAGTTTCCAAAAATAAAAAAAAATAAAATCAACCGGAGACGACAGAGGCCACCACCTTCGATGGTTTATACTCGCATCGCGGTGAATATGAAAAGCACACAAATCGCACAGTGGGGTGCATTCAAAAAGTCAGACAAAAACCGAAAAACTTAAAAAAAAACCAACATGACGATCGCCTCACATCACGGCCCACACTTTGGCTTATGAATTACAGTGATAACTCAGTATGGGAAATAAGAATTGAAGCATTATTTTGATTATTTATAGGAATTTAAAAAACTTTATTTTAAGTTTCTTTTGCATTTGAGAAAGTCCGACTTCTTAGAGATTCTGTACAAGATTTTCATCTTTAAAATAAAACAAATTTAATATAGAACAAAAATGAGTTACAATTATTATTATCCTTTTCGGTAAAAACTTTCTTTAAAATTAAAAAAGAAACATTAATTAAGTTGCAGATCCAGTCATAAAAATATTTTACTTACCAACTTCTTATTCAAACCCTTTTCCTTCTATCAAGCCTTCACTGTTTAGGGAATCTTGAAATATTGGCTGTGAAATGAAGGCTAATATTCGGATGTATCTGCAACCAAACCCCAAAAAATAACCGTAGTCAGCTGGGCTTTTTTCCCCCTCATCGACATTGCAGCGATCGTGTCGCCTAGATGATGTTGCTCAATTCAATGTTCATTCAACAAATACATTTTTCGGTTTTATCCCGAAAACGTTTAATCGATTTTTGCACCCGCTGTGCTATAGCCTTTTTTTTTACTTGTATGTGAGCCACCCACAGGATTTGAGATATAGCTTCGATCGTAAGTTGTATTTGGCATGAGTGTGCAGAGAATCGATCATGATTTATGCTCGACGATGATCGATTTGCCATGGCTTTGTTCAACGAATATAATTTTCATTACCATAGCAAATTGGACAAGGTGCTGACGCTTATTGCTCTGCGTTATATATTTAATCGCATCGGCTTATGGATTTAAAGGTAGAACTTTTTTTTTCGATAGCCAAACGGCGGGGCATCTGAGGAACCACGCCGCGGATTACAACTTGAGAAGGCGATAAGCCCAGAAATCAAATGTCAACAGAGACCCAAAAAAAAAACTAAGAGGGGATTCTCAACCGATCGAACGACCTCCTTCCCTTGACATCATCGATCTTGACCCGCCCCAGATGTTGACCGGACTCTGTCCCCAGTCCCCCGTCCCCCGTCTCTCTTATATTATCCGAATCCCAATCCAAATCCGAAAATGACGCCACTAGGCGCTGCTGTCTTATGAATATTCAACAATGTATGGATATTTTTTCTCCCTGCTCTTAGGTAGTCAGTCGGAGAAAGAGATATAAAAAAGGCATAAATATTTAAGCGTTTAAATGTCGAATGCCTGCAAAGCAGCTATAAAAAACCTATATATACATATTTTCAATAACTGATTTTTCATTAATAATTCACAAGAAAATTGAAAGATTGGAAGAAAACTAAACCTACCATAAATATCACTTGAGTCTTTTTTGTTTTTTAAAAAGTTGTTGACGCCTTCTTGTGGCAGTTGGAAATGTTTTCCTTGATTGGCGGGTTTTAAAACTCAAATTAAAGTTGGTTTAAGAAGGGATTTAGTCGGGCTTTAAATGTTTTAGTCACCTCTTAAAAATATGAAGATTTGCTAAGAATATTATTCAGATTTTGAAAGGGTTTTAAAATGTACAAATAAATATTAATACATTTATTGAAAGCTAAAACTTTGCGGATATCTATTATTAAATAATGGTTAAAAGCACTCCTTTTTTAGTGGGAAAATTGTAATTTTATTTATTTATTCAGCATTATTTGATATATTTATATTGCATCTATTTGTTGTAAATAACCTTCAGGACATGCCTTTAGATACATCTTTCTCACAACAACAACCTCTTCAAGATACATTCCATGACTCTTTCCATATCTGACCATCTACTTATTAGCTTTGAGTGGCTAACAAAACACCTTTTGTAGATTAGACGCCAAACTCCATTGTGTCACCTAATCCCACACAAGAAATACAAGAAGAGAAGCGCGTGCCGGTTGCGAAGCAGATTTTCCAAATGCCAAAAAGAAAACATATACAAGAAAAGGTGGGAAAACCAGCTGCCTTGACCAGCGGTCAGCAGATTTTTCAGCAAGCCCCTCATAATTGGATTTACAAACAATAAAAAGGAAATGCCTCCTCAAGAGTCCTGTGTCCTGTGACCACTACCTTCTATGGCTTTTTGGCTAATTGTCAACGCTGACAAGAAGTCTACGCCTTGCTGGCGGTGGAAAAACAATGGCAAAGGCAGAAAATGCATCTTGACTTGAGCCAATTGCCCTGATCAGGGACAAAAGAGAAACAAATATCACACCTTTGTTTTCAGCCTCACAAACATCCTTCATACATACATATTTACAGAGATAGACAAAGGATCCGAAGAGGACCCGAGTTTCTGGTCAGTTTTGGGTTGCGTTGCGCATGCGGACGTCGATCCCTGCGACTCTCCAGGGGAATAAATATATATATGTATCTGAAACGTGTCAAAATCCCAGCAGCATTTTTAGCAGGTAAATGCGAAAAGTCCCCCTGCTTTTCCGTACATTTTCCTCTTCAAACGAAAATCGAATGCTGCAGAAGGCACAGAGAGAGGGAGAGAGAGCGTGAGCCCATGAAAACCGCACAAAAGAAGGCGAGTCGAGTGTCCTCCATTGTTCGTTCGAGTGCATCCACAAAATAGTCCTTAAAGGACGCTTAGTTGGCTTACAAATGATGCTCGTGGTTCGGGGTTCGGAGCTCGGGGGTTTCGGGGCAGCAAATAAAATTGTAAAATGCCACAAATCATTCCAACTCCTGTCGCCTGGCAGCACCCAAAAAAAAGAAGAGAAGCTGAACCCAAACCCGCCCCTAAAATTTACAGGGGCAAGACCTCAATCCCAGCCCCTTCATCTATGCCTAACGACAAACCATTCGATTTGATTTTTAGCTAAAATTCCACACAACTTTCATCGTTTGCTAAAATAAATGTTCTCTGTCTAGATTGTGTGCACCAAGAGAAAATGGGAAAACATTCAGAAAAACTCGGTGGGAAATGTAATAAAATATTTAAAAAGTATTAAAATATATTTTGATTATGATAGTTTACTAAATAATGCGTGAAAGTAGATAGTCTTTATATTTGAAGTCAAATTCAATTGGTAAATATATTTTATGAATATTTATATATTGCTAAATATATATTGTGGAGATTTTTATATTTTTATTTATATATTTATATGTCTATTCAGCAAAAACCCCTCAACTTTACTTTTTATAGATATTTATTCAAAATTCAGCTTATTAATATGTTTCCAGTTCTTTTCAAGTCTTAGAAATGTAAAAACAATACAAAAAAGACGTAAAGTTTTCTTAACTTTATGCTTTACTCACAATTTTGTTTTATGCTTTTTCTCAGAATTTGTAAAAACTTTAAAAATTTTTTCCCAAGTGTTCCTATTTTATCTCTACTGAATATATTGGCATTTAATTGTTTGACAATTGCAAATTGGCCAATAGAGCTCTCGAATCCGGACTTATCGATGGCATCTGCGAACAGTAGCCAAAGTGATTAGTTTTAGGGAAGCGAAACTAGTTTCAGTATCGATACGAAATGCTTTTTTTCTGGCGTTTGAAAGCCACCGCTAAAATCATTCAAAGTCACCCAAATAAATTATCGGCTAGAACTTTGGCGGTGGCCCACAAAAAAACTAAAGAAACAAAAAAAGATACAACTTCGAATGTGATTTATTGGCCCACAAAAAAAATAAAGTAAGGGAGAGATACAGAAACACCGAAATACAATAGCCGAAAGCCAATTTGCATGTGAGCCCCTGAGCTGAGCCCCGAAACTGAAATATGAAAATATTATATATATTTTGTGT
>VNJR01005055.1:0-36546 GCA_008042585.1 Drosophila punjabiensis
TTATAAACATCGACCAGGCATCCACGTCTCATGCTGCTGCCTCCAACGACGCTCATTTGGCTTCAGACGCTCCTCCAGTGGCTCCTCCGGTGGTAATCGCTCCCGCGGCGGTTCCTCCGACGGTGGTACCTCCGGCGTTCATCATTTCTGCGCCGTCACCCGCACTGGGCCCCAATCTTCATGCATTTCTGGAGTTGCACAAAGGAGTCCGGCACCACTAGCTGGTGTTGCCCCCAGCCTTTGCCTTTGTTTCCCGCCTCAATTCGGGTGCTTCCAAACACGACGTTAAAACCCATTTGAGCAACAAATTGAATATTTCTAGTACTGAATTTACCGTCTCAAAATTTAATTTTAAGCAAAGACGTGAAATATCCTCGTTTAAAATTGGGTTTCCGACGCTTTACTAGCTAGGGTTCTTGATACTTCAGTTTGGCCTGAACATACCATAGTTCACGATTTTATTCATAAAAGTAATCCTCGGGCTTGTGGGCCTTTGACTCCCTTTACTAGAGCTCCAAAAAACTGATTGATTCATTTCTCCTTCACTATTAGAATGTTCGCAGTTTATTAGGCAAACTTAGTAAACTTCACGTTAATAGTGCCTCCTTCGATGCCAATGTTATTGCCTTTACTGAAACTTGGCTCAACTCGTCCGTCTCTGAAAGCGAATTATTTGCTAGTAACTACGTCGTCTATAGATGTGATCGCCAACTTCGAAGCGGCGGCGGTGTTCTTATGGCAGTTAAGTCCCATTTAACTTCCAAATTGGTTCCCATAACTGACACAGGTAGCAATTTAGAGTTTCTTGCGGTTCGCATTCAAGTTCATGACTACTCTGTTTATGTCTCATGCTCGTGCTCATGCTCCCACCCGGTCTGACACGAACATTTACTTACAGCATGTCTCATTAATTCGGAACATTCATTCTACTCTTGGTGCTATCGATCACCTTATTGTCATGGGAGATTTCAACCTTCCGTCCATATCTTGGATGCCCTCCCCTGACTCGAATATGGACTTTTTTGGACTCTCTTACTGAAGATCCCGTAAACGTAGTCGACCGTTTCTATGATATTATATACTCTGGTTTTGACATGTTTGTTCCATCGTTTTCACATTCTGACGTTTAGCATAAGCCTCCGTGGTTTTCTCGTCGACTTTCCAACTTGAAGAATGTGAAGTCTAGACTTTTTAAAAAGTTTAGTAGAACAGGGTTGCAAGTCGACCGTGCTAGATACTTAACAGCACGTTATAATTTTTTAACACATAATTCTGAGTGCTACAATAATTAGCTGAATCGGTGTAGAAAAAAGTTCCAGTCGAACCCTAAGCAATTTTACGCGTTTGTCAATTCTAAACGAAAATCTCAAATCTTTCCATCCAGTCTAAATACTGAGTCCGCATCTAACGAGCCTGACATCGCGAACTTATTCGCTAAATTTTTTCAATCATCGTACTCATCTATTAGTTTCGATTCTACCTCATCGTATCCATATCCTCTTCCGCACTCCAATTGCATCTTCATGCCCACGATCATTGATGATGTTGTTCTTCAGAACCTCAAAACACTCAAACCTTCCTTCTCTTCCGGTCCAGATTTGGTACCCAGCTGTGTTTTGAGAAATTGTGCTAGTGCGCTAAGTAGTTCACTGTCCAAGCTGTATCAGTTGTCTCTTCAGTTTTCATTTTTCCCTGAATGTTGGAAGGAATCCTTCATAATTCCCCTTCACAAAAAGGGTAGTAAACCCAACATCGAAAACTACACAGGGATTGCAAAGCTTAGTGCGATTCCAAAATTATTTGAACTTCTAGTTACTGCTCAGCTTCAACACCAATGTAGCATGGCTTTATGAGACAACGTTCTACTTCCACAAACCTTCTTGAGTTTTGTTCTGTCATTAGAAACGCGTTTAAATTCAACACACAAACTAATGTTATTTTTACAGACTTCAGCAAAGCCTTTGATTCTGTGAATGACCTCTTACTTATAAAAAAACTTACACTTTTGGGCTTTCCTGTTCTGTTGATTAATTGGATCGCCACTTATTTATCGAACCGAACTCCAAAAAGTAGCTTTTAAGGGTTCATTTTCAAATCGTGTACAGGTAACTTCGGGTGTCCCGCAAGGGAGTCACCTTGGTCCACTTCTGTTTGGCATTTTTATTAACGACTTGCCTGATGTGGTTCTTTATTCCCATGTGATGATGTACGCGGATGACGTTTAACTATGTTTGCCACTGACGAATTCAAACTCTCATACGCTTATAAACAATATGTTGTCCTGGTGCAACAACAATTTGTTATTCCTCAACAGCTCCAAATATAAATGTATGTCTTTTTTTTGAAAAAAATTTTTCATTGCAAATTATTCTATTGGGACAAGTGTTCTTGAACGCATTTGGTAAGTTACTGATCTTGGAGTTCTGTTTAAGCATATCTTAAACTTCACCGACCATATTGGCATAATTGTTAGTAAAGCCAAAGGGGTTTTTGCCTTCGTTAAGCGCTGGTCGAAGGAGTTTCATGATCCCTATACCACTAAACTGCTTTATGGCTCTCTTGTTCGCACAATTCTGGAATATTGTTTGTGCGTATTGTCACCTCAATATGCGAAATTTCAAAACCTTATTGAATCAGTTCAGAAATAATTCCTTTTGTTTGCTCTACGAGGACTTAACTGGGAATCACATCGTCACCTCCCTTTCTAAAACGACAGGCTGCTTCTTCTGTGCCTGCCCTCGCTGAATGATCGTCGGACCTGCCACGGAGTGATACTCTTTCACAAACTCATTAATAGTCACATTTTTTCATCGTATTTATTAAGTGAGTTGAGTTTCTAGGTCCATGAAAGACCGTACGTTATTTTCGACCAATTGCATTAAATGTGTGTAAATCGAATTTTGAGATGCACGACCCTTCCCGCGTTTTATGTACGGCCTATAATGATTTTTATTCTTTACTACATCTTGAATTGTCCTTTGATGTAAACACCGAAATTATTTTAAGACACCTATCCTTGCCTCTGCCCAACTGATGTGAGTCGGAGCATATCATTAAAAAACACTCCTTACCCGGTCAGAGGTAAGGATATGGATTATAATGGTAGAAAATTGATTTTTTCTAATTAAATAACAAAACAAAAATTATAACTGTTGCTAACGCAGCAGAGCATGGCTAAGCAGAACTATATATTACGACCACCCCCCACATAGCCGGAAATGCAAGCGCGTACTCTGGCTTAGTTAAACCACCATCCGCTCTCTTCATCCCAACGCCAACGTGATGTTTTCCAGATGTATATGATATAGTTAAACGATCTGGCTCGTTCCGACTTATAAAAGAGTGGGTGTATGTAGAAGACTATATGCTAAGTTTCATTCAGATAGCTTCAAACCTAAGGGACTATACTTCATAAATTCGGATATGTCTCCTTCACTGCGTTGCAAACGTTAAACTAAAATTACGGTACCATTGCTTCTTCTCACTACAAAACCAAAAAATCTTTCAATAAAGATTAAACCATAAAACTTAACAGACTATTTTGACTATTGGATTGATTTTGATCTCATAAGTGGAGCAATGGCGATTTAAAATTTCTTTTCATCATTGACGGTGAACATTATCTTTCATCATGGTGACCGTGACACAGTGAGATAGACAAGGGACCGCCCCTTTCACCTCCAGATGAAAAACCACAGAAGAACTAAGCAGCAAAAAAATTGTAAAATTAATTTACATGACATCGGTCACCAACAACAAAGTGATAGAGGAATGTATCGGATGGCGGACTACACCAATCAATCATTTCAATCAATGCAACGAACGGACGTGTTTTCTTTTACTCCGCATTAAATCAACTTTATTAGTCGACATCAAACGCTTAAATTCAAAGCTTTGTTTTTTTTCTTGCGAAACGAAAATAGTACTGTTATATTTATACCCGAGAAAACACTAACACTCTAAAACATTGTAACAAAGGAGAAGAAGCTTGATTACAAACAAACCGATAAGCGCGTCGAGGAACTTGAGGCCAGGCTAGTGGCAACTTGCAATGCTCGGCTGAAGCCGAAATCGCATGCGACTTGCGCTGGCATAGAGGGGAAGAACCTGAGGGCACTTTTGCAAGCACTCTGCTTTTCACTCGAGTTAACTCCTCTGCCTAAAATCCGTAACATTTTTCGAATGCGTCCAAAACTCCCTGCACAATCGATAGTTGATCTAATTATTATAATAAAACTGGATCAAGTTAGTGGTAAAGCCATGCTCTTACGTGCGGTGGCTGCATATCGGCAAAATAACAAAACGCAACTAAGGTTAAAGCTCATAGGTCTGGACTCGCCGTCGTTTATCTACATCTACGAGCAGCTAACGAAACCAATGCATATCAAACGGATAAAGCCCTTATCACCTTTTTTGCACTCGGCGAGGGGAAATTATTGTGAAGGAGGAGGAGCGGAGATTAGGCGCTTGCAAAGTTTTTCTTGGATCGTTCGGAGATGGGCCTCGGTAACGAGTCCCTTACTTTAGAAGCTTCGAGTGTTTTCGCTTTACAAAATAGTTATTTTCGCGCCTAACCATAAATTTAAATTCAAATGCATTTTATATATAATAAGTTCAGCAGTAAGTAAAATCAATCGCTATATCAGGATGTTTATTTTTATTGTAAGAGTCTTTACATATCGTATAATTGTTAAAATGCGTGCGGAGTTAATAATTAAAAATTTTTTTGGATTGCATGGAGGACAACATAAATTAAAATATACTAAATAGCCGTGCGGTGCTGCGCATTCTCGGCAAGCAGAGATCTGGTCTAAAAATTTGTCATATAAATGCTCAAAGTCTGACAAAAAAAAATGGAATAATTTAGTTACCTTTTTATCAACTCAGTCATAGATGTTGTATGTATATCTGAAACATGGTTTGTCCCGGATATCAGTGATGTCTTAGTTGAATATGACCGCTATAACATGTATCGTTCTGATCGTGAAAGTCATGGTGGAGGAGTTGCAATGGATGTAAACAAAAAATTAAAGTTAAAATTTGTATGTAAACATCCTGATTGTAGTTTGGTGGAATATATATTTATAGAAATTACATATAAGTTGCAACAGACTGCAAAAATGTTGATTGGGTGCGCCTATCGGCCAAATTATCGGACGAATTACAAAAATATTTTAAGTATCCTATCTGATTTATCGAAAAAATGTGCCGATGTTATTCAACAGGTGACTTTAATAGTGATTTAATAAGAGAATCACACCTTACTAATAATATGGAGTCTCTAGGCTTAAATGCAATAAACATTTCTTCAACTACGCATTTTTGCAACACTCGGAGTTCATTACTAGAAGTGTTCTTTGTGACTAATACTGACAGAGTAGTTTTATATGACAAACTTATTAAGCCGTCCTTTTCGAAACATGACTTCATCTTTCTGACATACGCAATTGACATAATATATTATGACCATACTATAGTTTTTAGGGACTTTAGAAGTATAAATTATGAGCATTTGAATGTAGCATTTAATTGCTGTAGGCGGGATGGGCTATATTTACTCACAGAAGTTGACGATCAAGTAAAGCACTTTCAGGATAATATATGTAATTTGTAGAACAGCTGCGTTCCAGTTCGTAGTAATAGAATTCGCGCTTCAGAGAAACCATGGTTTCATGGTTTCAATCAACGAACGGACGAAGCCTACAAAAAGTGGAAGAGGTACAGGACAAGAGAAAAATATACAAAATTTAGTTTGCTAAGACGATCAGTGTCTAAGCTCTTTGACAATGCAAAAATCAGATATTATTCCTGTAAGTTTAATAGGGAAATTTAAAGGCCGGGTGGGACAGGACATAGATGTTAACGAACTAAATAAACAATTTATAAAATGCTCAGTACCTGAAGTTTTTGATAACCGATACTCAAGGGGGGAACTTACACCTGAAATCGTCTGTGATAATAGGTTTAGGTTATACTACAGACTATACTTAATATTAAGAGTGATGCGATTGGACCTGACGACATTAATCCGAAATTTATAAAATTCATATTACCAAAGATTGTGCCTTATTTAACTCATATATTTAATACAGCATAACAATCTCGACATTTCCAGACTACTGGACAACGGCAAAAATTATCGGTTATATGCTAAAAAAAACTCCGATTGGACTTTTGGAGTGTAAATATTATATTATGATATGTGTGGGATTGGTTTCCTTTTTATATAAGAAGTCCCACTGTTTTTAAGCTTTATTATAGTATTTAATGATACTTTATAGTAGATAGTTTAGTTTACTATAAAGTGAATCGTTTACACGTATTTTGGAATAGTTTGGAACGGTTGTTTTATCTTTGTTTTGTCGTCTTAAGTTCGCACGTCTCTTCGTCGTCGTCTCTCGTTGTGAACTCCAAGATTTTCACCTCACGCGTTTCCTTCTTTTGGCATGTGGTGGGTTAGGTAGAACGGAGATGCCAGACCCATTCCCACAACTCGGCCATCCTTCTAAGCATTCGTCCCGAATGCATTGATGTCGTCGTCTTTAAAGCTTAGATAAGCCCACGGCTTCATATACTCGGCACAGGTAGTAGTACATCTTGGTCCATCGGCAGATACAGTATCTTTGTGAACGTCATACGTATCTTTCGGCTTCACCTTGGTAACTCGGTACGGACCCAAAAACTTTGGCTTTAACTTAAGTCCGCCGCCAAGTTGAGTACGTTTTATGGCAACAAGATCACCAACTTTGTACTTCACTGCAGGTCTGCGTCTCAGGTTGTTGCTTATTTTCATCTTGCATGACAAGAATCTGTTGCTTGGCTGTCTTACGTAGGTCTCTTTGATCCTGCAACATTTGGATCAACTCCTGATGTACGAGTTCTTTCATCTGTACGTCGGTTTTAGTTCGCATTTTTACTCCTACTAGTAGTTCAAATGGGGTTGTGTGTACTCCTACAGTACGTTGAGTTAATCGTTTGCTGAGCACTGCTTACAAACTTGTACCACTTGCTGGGATCTTCGATTGATAGATGGGACAGGACAGATACAATTGTAGCATCAAGGCGTTCGACTTGTCCGTTTGCTCTAAGAAGGCCAGTCGTTACAGCATGAAGCTCGATGTTTTCGTTGGCACAATACTGCTTGAACTCGTCGGATGTGAAGGCGGTGCCACGGTCCGAGATGATTTTGGGCAGGGTTTCCAAAAATTGCGGCTTGAGCCTCCAGTCCAGCGATGACGTCCTTTGTAGATGTAGTTTTCGTTGGATACAGCCAGCAGCATTTGGTAAATCCATCAATAACAGCAATAATGTGTTTATACGCTTTATGAGTTGATTTGAGCGGTCCTAAGAAGTCGATGTGAAATGTTTGAAGTGGCTCTGCTTCTTTCGGCAAAGGATGCAATTCTCCTTCCTTTTTCCCAAGCTTGCGGTTAGAAACGATGCACGGAATGCAGCATCTGATCTGTCGTTGTATTTTTTCTTCAAGTTTTGGAATAAAATACTCTTTGGCGATGATTTCTTTTGTTTTCTTGACGGAAAAATGTCCCTTTTCATGTGCTTGCCGAATAATTTCGCGTTGAAAAGCTGGTGGCACAACTATCAGCTCATCGTCGTCCACTAGCTTGTAAAGAAGACCAGATTTCATAAAGAAATTGTTGTGACTCGGTTTCTCATCCAGTATATCAACAATAGCTTTTAACTCTTCGTCCTGCGACTGAATGTATTTTAATTGGCTGTGTAAGGTTTCGTCGGAAATCGTCATTACAGGGTATCTGCTTAAACCGTCAGCGTGGCGTATATGTGTTCCAGATCTGTGCTCAACATCGAAGTTAAACTCTTGCAATTCGAGAATCCAGCGAGCGACTCTGGTGCACACTTCTCTCTTTTCCATCGTCTTAGTAAATGCATTACAATCGCTAACTAACTTGAAACGCATACCTAGGAGATAAACTCTGAATTTTCGAAGATCTTCAACCACTGGAAATCTTTCGTTCGGCGTCTGTCGTTTTCTTACTCATATAGTAAACTGGGTGAATAAGACTATCGTTTGGGGATTTTTGAAGTAAAACTGCTCCGAAACAATCAATAGACGCATCTGTATGCAGCTCTGTTTCGTGTTGTGGATGGAAAATTTTAAGCTTCTGCGTAATTAAATTTTTGAGCGTATCGAAAGCAGCTATCTCGCTTTCAGTAAAAACTTGGCGTCGTGCTCCAAAAGATCAGTCAGAGGCTTGGCGATGATTGAAAAATCAAGAATAAACTTCCGAAAGTATCCAACTAGGCCCAGAAAGCTCTTCAATTGCTTCTGGTTTATAGGAACAGGGAATTTCGTGACAGCCTTGGTTTTTTCGTCAGAGATAGTAATATTTTGGTTCTCAATCACGTGTCCCAAAAACTCGATTTTTTTCTTCAGAATACAGCATTTCTTAAGATTGATCACCAACCCAAATTCTTCGCATCGTCGAATAACAATTTTAAGATTCGATGCGGCTTGTTCTTCATTTGCAGCAGGAATTCGTCGACATATGGGATTGCAATACCAGAACGAGTCAAGTCCCGAAAGATGGCGTTAACGTGCTTTTGAAATACGCCTGGAGAGTTCGAAAGGCAAAATGGAACTTTTAGGAACTGGTGGGTTACGAAGGATGTAAATTTGCGACTATCCTCTTCGACGCTCACGTGGAAAAATCCGTTTTTAAGGTCTAGCGTGCTAAATATCTTTGCATCTTGGACGGTCTAATTGGTCTTCAATCAAGGGCAGTCGATACATAGGCGTGACGAATTATCGCGTTTTTTTACAAGAACGACCGGACTGCTGTACTCGGATTCGGAATGTTCAACGATGCCGTCTTTAAGCCACTGTTTGACTTGATCATCAATTATGCATCTCTCTGAAAATGCGAATCTACGCGGTCGCGAGTGCACAGGGGTGTCGTCCTTTAAAACGATACGCAGTGTAACATTGGTTGACTTTGTGTTCACAGGCTTATAGTTTTCAATTAGTTCAATCACTTCGCGTTTTGCTTGGAAACTCGCACTCTCGTCAATGTTAATGTTCACACTTCCTTTGTTTTCTACGTTGATTTTCATTAGCGCACTTATTTCCACATTGGAGTCGTGATTGTTTGGATTTTTTCTTTTTATTCCGTGGCGATTTATTTGAATTTCCGCATTGTTACAAAATTCTGCACCCAAAACAACTTCAACGTCCAAAAAATCAGATGAAACCACCAGAAAATGTTCTTGAAACACTTGGCCGTCAACTTCGAACTTTTCTTTAAATGAACCAAATGGCTTTACTCGGTTTTGATTTCCGAAACCAACAAGAACAATGTTTACAGCATTCAGCTTTGGCTTATTTAAACTTATGTACGTTGTCTCACTTATAATGTTGTATTTGCTTCCGGTGTCGGCAAGGGCCGCACACATCTTTTCCTTTATTGAAATCTCCTTGCACATTGACAATTTTCCTCGGACACTTTTCGCGTATTGCTCGAATTTGCTGCCGGTTCGATCCTATTAACAGTGCAGTCTTTCGAAATATGGCCATAATTGTTGCAATTAAAACACTTTCGACCGTTGCTTCGACATTGCATTGCTATGCATTGAGCTCACATCGTTATTGTCGGCCGCGACTGTGAAAGCCTTGACATTGACATTGTCATTCTTCTTCTTGTTTTGCAGCTGTGTGTTGCTTCGTACGGAGCGAAATTCCTCCTCTTCGCCACTTTAACTAATTGCCTTGCTCTCTACCTCTCAGACGGTTCGGTATACCACTCTCATCGATTTCGTTTTCGTCCTCATCCTCGTCGTCTTCTTCTTCTTCTTCACCGATATCCGTTAGCAAATTTCCACTCTGTAAATTCCGGAAAATGTGCAGCATAAGGTCGTCTTTGTTATGTTGCAGTCCCAATATGTTGCAGATTACAGCAAGATTGTTGTTGGACAAGTTTCCGGCCACATATGAAACTTTTTGAGCAAAAAGGTCATCATCTTCCTTAAAGTCGAGTCCCTCGAAGTTACGCATTCGATTTCGATTATTCCGATTGCCATTATTTTCATACACAAACATGTGCAGAAGGTCTACATTATTTTTCTTCTCCGTTTTCAATGCCTGCAGCACCGAATCGAAATCAGCCAGTTTAGCCATTTTCAACACGTCGTTGCACGTCGTTCTCACACAAATGTTCGTCGTACTTTTCCACGACTCTCTACCCGTCGTTTTCACACACTTATACGTCGTTCTAAATGTCTGTGTACCGTCGTCGTTTTTAATTTCACAATACAACTTTTAAACTCTTTATATTAATTTTTTCGTCGTTTTGAATTAGTTTTTCATCGTTTTTATACCCTTGCAGGGTATTATAATTTCAGTCAGACGTTTGCAACGCAGTGAAGGAGTCATCTCCGACCCTATAAAGTATATATATTCTTGATCAGCATCAACAGCTGAGTCGATCTAGCCATGTCCGTCTGTCCGTCTGTCTGTCTGTCTGTCTGTCCGATTCTACGCAAACTAGTCCCTCAGTTTTGAAGCTATCTGAATGAAACTTTGTAGATAGTCTTCTATATACTCTCACTCGTATATATGTCGGAACGAGCCGTATCGGTCAACTATATCATATAGCTGCCATACAAACGATCCGTAAATTTGTTGAAAAAAATTATAGCCTCACTGTTTTTCAACATATCTTGATCAACTCTCGGTTATGAGCTTTTTATATTGTCAATTTTCAACATCATTTCTTCTACTTTGAGATACTAGTATTTCATATTTTTTCAGAATTTTGTTGTAAATTTCATAAGAATCGGACGACTATATCATATAGCTGCCATTGAAACGATAGGTAAACGTCAAGAAAAATTACATTTTACTTTACATGTAAAAATGTTAAAAATGTAAAAAAATGTAAAACTGTAAAAATTGTATGAATATGAAAGTAATTCTTATTATATTATATTGGGATAGATTATAATTTATGCAATTGGCATCTGCAAGGGTATACCAACTTCGGCGTGCCGAAGTTAGCTTCCTTTCTTGTTTAACTTCACTTTATCATGTAGGTTAAGCCCCCATATTTGTGGGGTTTCCTTTTAAATAAGAAGTCCCACTAGTTTTTAAGTTTTATTATTGTATTTAATGATATTTTATAGTAGATAGTTTAGTTTAGTATAAAGTGAATCGTTTACACGTATTTGGGAATAGTTTGTAATAGATTTAATCGCGTATTAGTTATTTATTAACCGTCGTTTTATCTTTGTTTTGTCGTCGTAAGTTCGCACGTCACTTCGTCGTCGTCTCTCGTTGTGAACTCCTCAATTTTCGACTCACGCGTTCCCTTTTTCTGGCATGTGGTGGGTTAGGTAGAACGGAGATGCCAGACCCATTCCCACATATGTATATAATGACATCCTTTTATATGATCAGGTCTCCGTGCCAGTCTTCTCTATACATGACTTATTATATATGATTTAAGTACTTGACCCTATCACTATAGAGACTTTAGAAATATTGACTGGAACTATATGTACACATTACCTTACGTGAACTCTTATCTGAAATATTTAACGCTATGCATAGTCGAAAGATTAGGATTAGTTAACTGCGTAAAGAATTTTTTTTAAACAAAAATTTATTAGTGCAATGACAATAAAACATCTTTAGTAGTTGGGCATTGGTAACTTAAAAGAAAATAGCAATGTTAATGCAGACCATAGTATACTACTACAACACAACATTTTACAATCAAACGTCCCTAAAGCATTATTAATATATTTAACATATGACACAATTTTACATCTTTTGAGCAGCTCTTTTTCTATTCACTCCATTTCTACGTGACTACTTTTGTACGCGGATTGTTCCCAGATCAAAAAAAATCTAATTGTGTTCAACAGAGAACCGTCTAGTGCGTAGATATCCGCCCTTTTCCAGATGACGATAAACGACCGTACTTCTAATATTAAAAACAAAAACCGATGTACTTAAATTGCCTTGCAAGCGGTCATCCACTTCACCTATCCAAAGGATTTCCTCGTTCTCCACAATTACAACAAAAGCAGACATTTCCAAGGCATTGTATTCTACCATTGCCGAGTCTGCCACCGTTTTCTTCGCCAAAGCGCTATGAAACGGGTCCAGACATTCATCGAGAAGAAGTACTGCGTTAACCGCCTGGCCCACTGTAATTCCAAAAAATCGTGCCGCAGTGACGATCGATGCCAATCCTGTGGACAGGATCACCACACTCTTTTAGTTGAAGCCGCCAATATTTATTTCCGCGGACAATATTTATTTCCGCATGTTCCATTCGGTAAATTAATATCTCTGGCTGTGTTTTGTCTTTAGATTTCAGCAGTCTTGCGAGAACTAATTCAAAATCAGACTATTCTAGTATATTAACCACTTAAAACAACTATAAACCCCTTTGATGTAACGGAAATACACACAGTTAAAAGTAAATAAGGCTTTGGCGGCGCTTTAAAGCAGAGGGACGATGATCACAATTTCACCCAATAGAATTTTTAAGCCGCTGAACAAATACTTATGAGGAGAAGTACAGTTCCTATAAGCTTGAGGTCGTAGTCATTGTGAATGCAATGTAAAAATGGAG
This sequence comes from Drosophila punjabiensis, assembly GCA_008042585.1. Lineage (NCBI taxonomy): Eukaryota > Metazoa > Arthropoda > Insecta > Diptera > Drosophilidae > Drosophila > Drosophila punjabiensis. Next base: position 12,615 of record VNJR01005055.1, read on the forward strand.
GGTGCACTTGTTTGAAAAGCCCTTTATAGTAGCCACAGATTACAACGCTTTTGCAATGACCATCAAAAATACAATCTATCGCCTAGAGTTGCATGGGGGACTATGTCATTGAAGGAATTCTAATTCAAAGTAGAACAACGAGCCGGAATGAAGATGGGACATGTTGATAAACTCAGCCGATTGTCGTGCTTTTCTATCGCGGTTTTCACATAATCACGCCTGATATATTGGCCACAAATAAAAAGCACGAAGCTTTTTATTAACAAAAATATCCTTTGTATTTTTTTAATTTGTGTATTTTGAAGTATAAGTTAGTCTAGGGCGAAGGCGGAAGCAAATAAAGCTCTCTCTCGCTCTTTGCGAATTCGCCCCGTCTTCGCCAACCGTCGTTAAGCTAAACTCCTAGTGCTATTGTTCGAAATACATCCTTTGTCGTAAAGTTGAAGCCAAGTCGCGCTCACTCAACCCTTTCGTTTTTTCGTCTTGTCAAATTAATAAATTCTTGCAACAAAAGTTTTCGGTTTTTGTTTCTAAGAAAACTATTTAGAAATTTCATGGCGCCCCCGGGTGGACAAGAATTATTATATTGTGCTAATAAACAATATTTGTATCGGTCGCGAAACCTTTCTCATGTGCCGAATCACACCCATCACCAAGGGATCACACCAAATGAAAGTAGCTGTTGGATACATATATATTAATACCGCAATCAGGAGACCACCAAGTGACGCGCTACCCTATATTTGGCGGGTATACCTTTTTTTGGCGTCATTTACACCCAATCTTAATTTTGATACTGCGTGACTTGATTTTCGGTTGTAATAATTTTTCGTTGTGGTTCTCATCAGAAAATATTTAATAAACTATTCAAACCACTATTTAGTAATTTATTAATATATTATATATTAATATATTTTGTTTTATTCAAAAGTTTATTGTTCTAATTTGGAATAATTTTATTTTAGGTTATTTTATTCAATTCAATTTTGAAATATTAGATTCATTAATTATTTATTAAAAAAAAAAAACAGGAACAAAAAATTACTCCGTTCTAGAAGTGCTAAAAAGCAAGCTCCAAAGCCGGCTTAAAACCATTAGCCGGTTAAACGAGCGAAAAATTCAATGCTTTCTGGATAAGCTACGGAAAATATTCGGTGTTTAAAAATTTTGTCTCTGGTTTATTCATTTATTGACAAACTGCAGTCCGTTCGGGCGTCTCGCTGTAATGGAAAGGTTCGAGTTTGTAAAGACTGCCTCCGTATGCATCAATTGTCTGCGAAAGGGCCATACTGTTTCAAAATGCAAAGGCAAAAGGTGTGGAGCTTACGATCGATCGCAACATATTCTGCTCCACAGATATACAGTACCTGATAGCAGTTTTGAGTTGCCACCACCTCAAGAGAGTAGCTCTCTCCCTTTGAACCAAAGACCGTCAAATAACAAGATGACTCATGGCCATACGATTTTTTTGCACACAACTTTTTCGGGCTTGCTTTAAACTGGCTTCAGGCTCTCTTAAATTTTGTTTAGGAGCCAGAAGAGAGCGCTCTAGAGCCACCCGCGCTCTTGTTCGCAAACAGGGACAGCCGCCGCACAGTAGCGCCTCTAGAACAAAAGCCGTTGCAAAAATCAAAAAAGTCGATTTTAACCATACTTAATCGACAGGGAATTTCCCAAGATTCTAAAATAAAATCAATTTCAGGAAATTTTTTTTGTAGAAGATAAGAGCATTCAAAGTTGAAAAATATTTCCATTTTTGCATCATAGGAGAAAAAAATTGAAAATTGGTCGACTTTCAAATAGCATTACTCAAAATGTAAATTACCTATCGTCATGTTGAAAAAAACGACACTAGGGTTTGGGCTTGCACAGGTAAATCGCTACCTTCCAGGTGTCCATTTTTTTCACTTTTTTCTGGCTAAAGTAGTCTATATCTTCTGAAGCCGATGAATGCCACCGAGTACACTATAACTACGACTTTTGTGGATATTTTTTTAGCCCAAAATCAACTTTTATCGGCTGCGTCACGCTGCGTCTGCGGAATTGCAACGGCATAAACCAAAGCAACTCGGGGGTAAAATATACCAAAATACCAAAAAATCTGGTCTTACTTAAGCGCAAAAACGCTTATTAGAGTTAAATTGTTTTTGAATTTGTTCATGTTTTTTGTATTGAATGAAAAACATTTCCTTTGCATTGCAATGCATTGGTTTTTTACTAATACAAAAAAGACAAAAAAAACTTTTTTTTAAGGTCAGAAAAATTTTTTTTTGATAAATTAAAATATTTTTTTTTGCATTCGAAATATTATTATTTAAGCAAATACATAAAAATAAAGATACAAAATTAAATAAAAAATATTTTTTAAAAATTGTCTCCATAGAAAAAAAATTGATTTTTCCACATTGATACCCTATAAAAGGGCGAATTAGTGCGCGTGGCACATTATCCAGTACATATGTAAATTTTACAACAATTACCTGCCAGTAGCTCGCTTCCTGATGGTGTATTTGAAATTATATCTAACACCAGAGGATTCACTCATTATTAAACTTATTGAAAATGTACTTAAGTATTATGCCAGTGCGTAATTTTAATTTTGTTAGGTTGAACCTATTCAGATGAACGAAAAACAAAATCATTGATTTTGCTAACCTTTCAGAAGAAAAAATAATTAAGGAATAAATAATATGTCTTTGAAAAAACTTCTGTAGCATTGTATGAAAATATGATTTTAGTATCAAATAAAAAAAAGTATGTAAATCGTTTAACTGATTTAGGAATTATAGACAAATTCCTACCAATGATATCAAGAGCGGCAGTGTACCTGCTAACTACATCAAAAGATGACCGTTGATAGACATTAAGTTAAGGATTGACCGAAATGTACGGAATAAACGATAGTGTTGAAGTTAATGCACCACTTGAAACCTTTACTTCGTACATTTTTACCTGTTTGCAACCAAAAAATTTAAACAAGCTAAAATCAAAACTAACAAACACATTGCATTACATGTTTAAGATCAGGGTTTTCTGCTGCCGCTTACACCCTGTCTCTGCCTAACAAGGGGTCAGCAGCACAAAATATGAAAATGTAATTTTTGATGGTTGCGCATGCGAACAGAAGCGAACACATATTCACGCACACATACGCACTTCCTTGCTCTTGGTTTTACTCATACTTTACTTTTAGATTTCCAACCTCATCACTTTGTAAGAGCGCAGAGTGCGCGATGGTCGTTGCTATCGGGAAAAATAGTCCCATAACAAAACAAATGTATGGTAGTGAGCAATCTTGTTTTTTGACCGTCTTTTTTTGAACCAAGATTAGCCTTTAACGTCACATGTTATGCATGCCATGTCATTGGACAGGGTGATTTTGGCTACGTCGATCGTAAGTGTCCGAACAAAGAGCGTCGACATGTGTTAGCCCGAGCACTGCTGGTCTCTGAATCCCAAACAAATTTCATGACCGAAGAACTGACTAATCGCTTACAGATCCGTAGAAAGGAGTCGTGTATCAACTTACTTGGGATTGGCGAGTCCAATTCTGAAGTTAATAAAAAGATTCAATTTGTAGTCTTCGACGGGGATGGATGTGTTTTTCAAGAGCTCCGAGTTGAGTTCTTTCTTTAATATATATAAACCGAACGCGATATATAAATAAATATTGCTAACTGTGCGATTTTACTTAATTAAGTGCCACGCGCGTTAAGCTCAATTAAAAGAGCGGCGATCGAAATAAAGAGCGTAAAAGCTCCTTTAACCAAAGAAACGGATGTTATTCGTATTTCTCAATACGCGATACCGAAGTAGAAAAAACGTCTACAAAGAGCAACCCGGCCTTACTGGCCGTCGAAAACATGAGAGCGCTACTAATTCCAACTCCTACATCTTGGAGCTATCAATGCCAGACCCCACCACCACCGACTTCTATGGAAGACGCACCAACAACAAGCAGTGCTGCAATTTCTGTTACCTCAGCAAAAGAAATGGCAACAACAAGCGGTGCTGCAATTTCTGATACCTCAGCAAAATATTGTCAACTGCAAGGGCAACAAAAACCGTAAGCTTCGATAAGCAACAAGCGGTTCCGGCCATACAGACCGGTTTGGATCGCTACATCCAGATTAAGCGTAAGCTTAGTCCGCAAAACACGGTTGATAACAAACCAAAGATCAACCGTACCTTCCAAATCGACGAACAAGCAAGGAGCTTCAACAACACCAACAGATTTTCCCTCTTAGCAGTTGTTGAGAGCCAAGCCGAGCCGGAGCTGGTGACCCAGAAGAAACCAAAGCCCCCACCCATTTATATTAGAGAAAAAAGTTCTAACGCCCTGGTTAACAAAATTGTTGCGCTGGTCGGGGACGAAAATTTTCATGTTGTTCCGCTTATAAAAGGGAACATCCGCGAAACCAAAGTCCAAACCAAATATGAAGAACACTTCCGAGCTGTGTCTCAATATCTGGAGGAAACAAAAAATAACTTTTACATCTACCAACTAAAAAGCAGCAAAGGACTACAAGTGGTACTAAAAGGAATCGAGCCTGACGTCGTCCCCTCTGAGATATTAGAAGCCCTTAAAGACAAGGGATTCTCTGCTAAGAATTTCAGCAACATTATTAACAAAAACAAAATGCCGCAACCACCCTTCAAGGTCGAGCTCAAGCCAGAGAGCAAAACCATAAAGAAAAATGAAGTGCACCCGATCTACAAGCTGCAGTTCTTATTGCATCGAAGGATCACCGTGGAAAAACCTCACAAACGCAACGGTCCAGTACATTGCACAAATTGTCACGAGTATGGACACATCAGGACGTACTGCACACTTCGTTCAGTCTGCGTAGTCTGCGGAGACTTCCACAATTCCGCACACTGCCCTGCTAACAAAGAAGACCCACGTACAAAAAAATGTGTGAACTGCGAAGGAAACCATACGGCAAACTACAGAGGCTGTTTGGTGTAAAAGGAGCTGAAGAGTCGTATGCGACGAGCGACAGCTACGCGACAACAAAATACAAAAAATGTGTATTTTTAATCAACAACTACGCCAGACGTATTTTTCGGCAAGGCAGCCAGATCATCCTTCGGTCCGCTCGGTACCACCAACGGCATCTCCTACGCTGATGCTCTATGAACTGACATGGAAAATCCACTTCAACCACACTTAGAAAACGCTCAGCAAGTCCCAGTCCAACCGCAAAACAATTTGGAAACTATGATACTTACCATGCAACAAAGTATGATGGAGCTTATGTCCTTTATGAAAACGACCATGCAAACGATGGTGCAGAACCAGAATATGGTGGTTCAGCTGCTTGTATCGCAACAGTCCAAATAATCAATGCCCAATCTACGCATATCAATGAGGAATGCGAACGGGATTTCACGGCATAAACTTGATATAATACAATTCCTGAATGTAAAACACATCGACGCCATGCTGCGTCACAAGCAGATATAACTTCCATATATGGGGTTATACCTTATACCTTTTAAAGCCCACGGCGGCACCGCCATCTTAATTAGAGAACGCATCAAACACCATTTTCATCCAATAACTTGCAAGCCACGTCTATAAAAGTGCAATCACGAAACGACAACCTTCGCATCGCCGCTGTCTATTGCCCACCTCGCTTTACAATCTCTGAAGGTCAATTCATAGATTTCTACAACTCACTTGGGCACCGTTTCATAGTTGCTAGAGACTACAACGCCAAGCATTTTTTTATTTATTTATTTGTAAGGATGCTAATCACGGGCCAGGATAAATACTTAGTCAGACAAGGATCCTCCACAGAAAAATATTTATTTTTGCGGGGATAGGAAGGAAAGGCCGATTGGCCGAGATTTGGGTAACATAGGCAGGGTTGGAGTGGCGGGAACGACCCGTAAAGGATCGCGGGGGCGTGGCAGCGGGTCGGCAGGAGCAGCCCCGTCGTCCGGGCGCCGGCTCCTGGTCGAGATCACTGCCCGCGAGGGAGATGGCCTAGGGAACGCCCCGTCGACCGGAAGCGCTTCAGAACCAGCCGCGAGGGCATCCGAGCCGGGTGCGGCCACGTTGTCCGTGCACCGCCCCTTGGGCCCGGAATCCCCAAGTGGAGCACGGCCCCGTCGACCGGGCACCGTCTCCTGATCGGGAGAGAAAGGAGATGGCCGTGGGAGGCCTCGGCGTTCGCGGCCCCGTCGACCGGCAGCCGTTTACGCCCGTTGGCCCCGACGCCGAATTGGGTCTGAAGGAGTAGGGGAAGCGGGTAAAATCCAAATGAGGCGCAGTGTTTTCGTTATGTCTCCTAATCATACATTTTATAAAACTTGCGTCCACTTAAATAACCCTAATCCTTTGTCCCTACCTCGCACGCACTTGTGATCCCACGCGGGGTTGGCCCGAGACCCAGTTCACCCAATTACTCCGCCAACGTGAGGGCCAGCCTATCCAGGGTGGTGGCCACCCACGTGTCCATGTTGTGGCTCCGCGTGGCGATCCTCGTGGCTATGTTGATTATCTGCTGCGGCTCCGATACTCCGTCTGCTTGGCTTGCCGGTTGGAAAGCAACTCCTCAAACTGCGTCTGCTTGGTTTGCCGGTCGGAAAAGAACTCCCCGCGGCCGATAAGAGTCGCTGCCAGCAGCTTCTCTCTGCCGCTCGTCCCTCGTTGCCAGCGTTCTTGCCTCTGCCGACACGAAGCTTTAGCGTGCTTGCGTGGCAGCGTTGGCTTCGGCTGGGGTGCGCGCTGCTTGCGATCGGCCGTGAGCCCTCTCGCTATTCCTCCTTGATCGGCTGCGGCTGCGCAGCGTTCTGCCCTGCTGCCATTGGGTCCTGCTGCTCTGCCGGTATGTTCGGCCCTACCGATGTGTTGGCTCTGTCGGTATGGCTCTGCCGTTGTGTTGGCTCTGTCGGTATGGCTCTGCCGGTGTGTTGGCTCTGCCGGTATGGCTCTGCCGTTGTGTTGGCTCTGCCGGTATGGCTCTGCCGGTGTGTTGTGGTCCGGGCGATGGTACCGCTGTTGCTAAGCGGGCTTTTGTTGTCGACTGTACTCCGGTTCCTGTTGCTATGCGACCGCTGTTGCTATGCGGCGGCTTTTGTCGTTGATCGGCCTGGGTGCTGGGTCGGCGGTGTGTGCGTGCGACAAACTGTGCTCCTATCCATGAGGCCTGGCGGCCTAAGCCTAAACTATTTACATATGCCCTTCGTGGGTCTTGTCGTTTCTCCTATGCTATGGTTACTTAAATAATACTCCTTACTAGCTAACTTATTACTATACCCTAAATCCCAACTTAAACCAACTATTTACACTATTGCTAATTATTTACACTATTTACATTCTTGTGAGGGCCAAATCGGGTCCTCACATATTTATTTATTTAGAAAATAGCAAATGTTTTGCCATTGTAATCCATATCCTTACCTCTGACCGGGTAAGGAGTGTTTTTTAATTATATGCTCCGACTCACATCAGTTGGGCAGAGGCAAGGATAGGTGTCTTAAAATAATTTCACTGTTCACATCAAAGGACAATTCAACATGTAGTAAAGAATAAAAATCATTATAGGCCGTACATAAAACGCGGGAAGGGTCGTGCATCTCAAAATTCGATTTACACACATTTAATGCAATTGGTCGAAAATAACGTACGGTCTTTCATGGACCTAGAAACTCAACTCACTTAATAAATACGATGAAAAAATGTGACCATTAATGAGTTTGTGAAGGAGTATCACTCCGTGGCAGGTCCGACGATCATTCAGCGAGGGCAGGCACAGAAGAAGCAGCCTGTCGTTTTAGAAAGGGAGGTGACGATGTGATCCCAGTTTAGTCCTCGTAAAGCAAACAAAAGGAATTATTTCTGAACTGATTCAATAAGGTTTTGAAATTTCGCATATTGAGGTGACAATACGCACAAACAATATTCCAGAATTGTGCGAACAAGAGAGCCATAAAGGAGTTTAGTGGTATAGGGATCATTAGACTCCGTCGACCAGCGCTTAACGAAGGCAAAAACCCCTTCGGCTTTACCAACAATTATGCCAATATGGTCGGTGAAGTTTAAGATATGCTTAAACAGAACTCCAAGGTCAGTAACTTACCAAATGCGTTCAAGAACACTTGTCCCAATAGAATAATTTGCAATGAAACAATTTTTTTGAAAAAAGACATAAATTTATATTTGGAGCTGTTGAGGGATAACAAATTGTTGTTGCACCAGGACAACATATTGTTTATAAGCGTATGAGAGTTTGCATTCGTCAGTGGCAAACATAGTTTAACGTCATCCGCGTACATCATCACATGGGAATAAAGAACCACATCAGGCAAGTCGTTAAAAAAAATGCCAAACAGAAGTGGACCAAGGTGACTCCCTTGCGGGACACCCTAAGTTACCTGTACACGATTTGAAAATGAACCCTTAAAAGCTACTTTTTGGAGTTCGGTTCGATAAATAAGTGGCGATCCAATTAATCAACAGAACAGGAAAGCCCAAAAGTGTAAGTTTTTTTATAAGTAAGAGGTGATTCACAGAATCAAAGGCTTTGCTGAAGTCTGTAAAAATAACATTAGTTTGTGTGTTGAATTTAAACGCGTTTCTAATGACAGAACAAAACTCAAGAAGGTTTGTGGAAGTAGAACGTTGACTCATAAAGCCATGCTGCGAGGTAGACATTAATGAGCTACATTGGTGTTAAAGCTGAGCAGTAACTAAAAGTTCGAATAATTTTGGAATCGCACTTAGCCTTGCAATCCCTCTGTAGTTTTCGATGTTGGATTTACTCCCCTTTTTCTGAAGGGGAGTTATGAAGGATTCCTTCCAGCATTCAGGAAAAAATGAAAACTGAAGAGACAACTGATACAGCTTGGACAGTGGACTACATAGCGCACTAGCACAATTTCTCAAAACACAGCTGGGTACCAAATCTGGACCGGAAGAGAAGGAAGGTTTAAGTGTTTTGAGGTTCTGAAGAAGATCATCAACATTGATCGTGGGCATGAAGATGCAATTGGAGTGCGGAAGTGGATATGGATACGATTAGGTAGTATCGAAACTAATAGATGAGTACGATGATTGAAAAAATTTAGCGAATAAGTTCGCGATGTCAGGCTCGTTAGAAGAGGACTCAGTATTGAGATGAAGACAGGATGGAAAGATTTGAGATTTTCGTTTAGAATTGACAAACGCGTAAAATTGCTTAGGGTTCGCCTGGAGCTCGTTTCTACACCGATTCAGATTATTATTGTAGCACTCAGAATTATGTGTTAAAAAATTATAACATGCTGTTAAGTATCTGGCACGGTCGACTTGCAACCCTGTTCTACTAAACTTTTTAAAAAGTCTAGACTTCACATTTTTCAAGTTGGAAAGTCGACGAGAAAACCAGGGAGGCTTATGCGAGACGTCAGAATGTGAAAACGATGGAACAAACATGTCAAAACCAGAGTATATAATGTCATAGAAACGGTCGACTAAGTTTACGGGATCTTCAGTAGGAGAGTCCAAAAAAGTCCAATCGACCGAAGATAAATAGGTGTTCATGTCAGAGAAATTATCTTTATGAAAACAGCGAAAAGTTTCTGGCTCAGCTAAAGGACCCGACAGTAATGGAGTCGATACCTCTCGAGTTATCTCAAGAGTGGGGTGATAAGCGTCTTCGGGGCTGGAGAGAGGGTCAATTCTAGAAACGTAGGCATTAGCAAACTCCGACGCAAAAATAAGGTCTAGGACTTTGTCACCACAGTTCCTTACATGATTTATTTGTCCCAATGAAAGGTCAATAAGGCCGTGAACAAAATCATGGGGCGCAGTGGGAATAAGAACATTCGAGTCAGGGGAGGGCATCCAAGATATGGACGGAAGGTTGAAATCTCCCATGACAATAAGGTGATCGTTAGCACCAAGAGTAGAATGAATGTTCAGAATTAATGAGACATGCTGTAAGTAAATGTTCGTGTCAGACCGGGGTGGGATGTACGAGCATGAGACATAAACAGAGTAGTCATGAACTTGAATGCGAACCGCAACAAACTTTAAATTGCTATCTATGTCAGTTATGGGAACCAATTCGGAAGTTAAATGGGACTTAACTGCGATAAGAACACCGCCGCCGCTTCGAAGTTGACGATCACATCTGTAGACGACGTAGTTACTAGCAACTAATTCGCTATCAGAGACGGACGAGTTAAGCCAAGTTTCAGTAAAGGCAATAACATTGGCATCGAAGGAGGCACTATTAACGTGAAGTTTACTAAGTTTGCCTAATAAACTGCGAACATTCTGATAGTGAAGGAGAAATGAATCAATCAGTTTTTTGGAGCTCTAGTAAAGGGAGTCAAAGGCCCACAAGCCCGAGGATTACTTTTATGAATAAAATCGTGAACTATGGTATGTTCAGGCCAAACTGAAGTATCAAGAACCCTAGCTAGTAAAGCGTCGGAAACCCAATTTTAAACGAGGATCTTTCACGTCTTTGCTTAAAATTGAATTTTGAGACGGTAAATTCAGTACTAGAAATATTCAATTTGTTGCTCAAATGGGTTTTAACGTCGTGTTCGGAAGCACCCGGATTGAGGCGGGAAACAAAGGCAAATTTTTTGGGGGCAACACCAGCGAATGGTGCCGGACTCCTATGTGCAACTCCAGAAATGCATGAAGATTGGGGTCCAGTGCGGGTGATTAGCGGCGCAGAAATGATGACCGCCGGAGGTACCACCGTCGGAGGGACCGCCGCGGGAGCGATTAACACAGGAGGAGCCACTGGAGGAGCGTCTGAAAGTCGTTGGAGGCAGCAGCATGAGACGTGGATGCCTGGTCGATGTTTATAAGCTGCAAAGCCAGGGGAACGTCGAAATCAACCGGACCAGATCTGGTGGCTGATACAACTTCGTCATCAGAGCCGTCGTCCACAGCCACGACGTTATCCGTAGATTTGTTTCGAGGGGTGAACTGCATAAGGGGAGTGCTCGCTGGGTCTGAAATAGGCAAAAAGCTATCAGAAGGGTTACCTCTTGGTTTGTTTACCGGGTCACTTAGCAGTTGTAAAGATTTGAAGTGATGTTCCGCCTTCTGGAAACGGTTTGACAATTCCTTGAAACCGGCCGCCAGCGACTGAAACTCCAGGTGAGTTTGCCTCATAAAAATCCTCATGTCGGATTTAATATGCAGGCAGCTCGGGCACGTCCAGTCAAATCCACTATGCTCACGTATGCGATCAGCAATACGCCCGCCGTATTGCCCAAAACCGGCGCAACCGACATGAGCAATGTTTTCACATAGCCAACAGCTAACAAAGACCTTCTTAGCAGTGAATTTGCGACTGTTGGGACAATTGTCAGCACAGCAGGTAGCCATAAATTACGTAAAAATTTAATAGAAATTATAAACACTGGAAATTAGATAAAATGAAAAGAATATTAATAATTCCGCGGCAATGAAAACGATCAAAACAAAAATCAAAGAGCGCAAAAATAAGACCTTTTAATTAAGCGCCAAGAAGTTGTGAGTTTGTGTGATTGTTCAGCGTGTGCAGATCACTTGCTCCAACAACAACACCAACGCGACGCAGAGATAAGCGGCAATCGCGATGCACAAGAAGAGAACGGGAAAGAGAAAAGGGAAATAAAAATGCAAAACCGAAATTGTTTTACGAGATTAAAGTCACTGTCTTTATTTAAAGTGATCCAGATGTTGTTGAATGATAAAGATCATGTAAACTCTGATCACTTGCCAAAAATTTGGATTAAAGAGAATATTATTTCACTAAGAAAACTTTAAGTGAAGGGAGAGCGATGTAAAGTGCGTCTAACTCGGAAGCTTGCGAAAGCTTAAGCATACGCACTGGGGATCACGCCTCGTTACTCCCAAGGGGAGGCAAATCTATAATGCACTTATACATGTGAGCAATAAATTGGACTACGTTTCTCCTGGTAGCCCCACATATTGGCCAGCCAATCCCAGAAAGATACCAGATCTGATTGATTTCGCTGTGACAAAAAACATCCCACGTAGTCTAACAAGCGCCCAGGCCCTACCGGATCACTCATCAGACCACTCTCCATTATTGATAACCCTTCTTCAAAGCCCAGAAGTTACGGACCACCCCAAGTGGCTGACGTCGCACAGAACTAACTGGATGAAATACAGGAAGTATGTGAGCTCCCACATTGAGCTAACCCCCCGCTCAATATCGAAGCGGACATCGACTGTTCTACTCCAGCCCTGCAAGAGGATGTGCAACTAAAGAAGTTTAAGACCAACCTGCAAATTGAACAGCTCGTTCTGGAAAAGAGGCGTCAGCGACGGGCGTGGCAAACCAGCAGATCGCCATGCTCAAAGCAACGTCTAAATGAAGCAGCCCGCAAACTAAACCGGGCTCTGAAGCAAGATGCCGAAAACGCACAACTAAGATATATTGAGAAACTCAACTAGTACAAAGCATCCTTTGTGTAGGGCTCACCGAAATCTAAGCTCTCCGGTGGAAACCGTCTCCCCGATAAGAAATTCTTCAGGCTGCTGGGCACGCAGCGACATAGACAGAGCCGAAACATTTGACTCACATCTCAGAAGCGTCCTCCAGCCGAACCCTGCTGTAAATCCTTTTGTTCTACCGCAAATCCACCCTGAAAGTGAATCCGCGATAACAACGTTTCGACCGAACGAGATCACTAAAGTCATCCGGGAGCTAAAACCGAAAAAGGCTCCCGGCGGTGACCAAATAACTCCAAAAATGATAATTGAACTTCCGAACTGTGCTGTTGAGGTCATTTGCAAACTCTGCAATGGGATCATAAGTCTCGGCTACTACCCAAAAAAATGGAAAAAGTCTATTATCATAATGATACCGAAGCCCGGAAAAGACCACACGACTCCTTCCTCTTACAGACCAATAAGCTTATTCTCATTCCTGTCCAAATTGTTCGAAAAATGCCACTTGGACCTACTCTATTCGTTCTCTACGCAGCGGACATTCCCACGTGCGTCCGAATATTAACCTCCACTTTCGCCGACGATACTGCGATCCTCAGCCGCTCCAGATGCCCAGTCCGTGCACCACCTCACGGTAGTGGAGAAGTGGTTATCCGACTGGCGTGTTAAACTAAACGAACAGAAGTGTAAACACATACCCCTTACTATTAACAGACAAACATGCCCTCCGCTCCACTTGAATAGCACACAGATCCCCCAAGCCAACGAAGTGACGTATCTCGGCGTCCACCTCGACAAACGTTTAACATGGCGAAGATATATAGAATGCAAGAAACTACACCTAAAACTAAAAGCCAGCAGGCTCCACTGGATTATAAACACCCGATCGGCCTTGTGTCTGGACTATAAGGTCCTGCTGTACAACTCCACTCTCAAGTATGGCTCCCAACCAACATAGACATCATACAGCGCGCTCAATAAAAAATCCTGTGAACTATCACTGGGGCCCCATGGTATATTCGTAACCAAAACATCCGCAGGGATCTTGGCATTCTCGCAGTAAAAGATGAAATAGAGAAACAAAATGCGTCGTACAAGGAAAAACTCTCAGCCCACCAAAATCCTCTCGCAAGGGACTTGACTCGGGTTTCCAGAAGATCCCGCCTACAACGTAACGACCTTCCAACCCAGCCATAATTTGTCAGGGCCACTTTTACTGTTCCAGTCTACATGACTGATAGTTAGGTTATAGTATAAGATTTGATACACTTATTGTTAGTCTCGTAAGGAGAAGATTCTATAAATAAAAGCAAAGCACTAAAAAATAAACATATAAATAAAAAATAAAACGGTACACACAGCACTGTGGTCGCTCCCATATGACAAAAATAAAAAAACCGAAGTCAAAATTTCACAATTCGTAGTATGTTGATCATCTCATAAATAAATTAACTTTTTGAATCAAACGTATTTTTAGAGTGTGACCATTCGCACGTTGTGAAAAAGTACCATAAAGTTAGACAACGCGCTACGCAATTTTTTGCGTTGTGTATACTATGAAAGTGACACCAGTATTAAGAGTAAACAAGTTAACAAATTCAAGTTATAACAACATTTTCAAAATATGGATATTATTGTATCAGGTATTAACTATGATTTTTACTTCATAACACTTTCTTTATCGTGGTATATCTTCTAATACAAAAATAATCCCAATTAACCTTTTGTGAGTGTGTTTCGTTTTCGTGTTTGTACTTTCCATTTAGCTTTTAGTCGTTACGCCGATCGCATCCGATGATCAAATCTTTTATTATTAATAGCTAAATAATAATAGATTAATGTCCAAAAGGAATCAGCTTCCGGGAGCTGCCCAGCGTCAATATATTTTGATCCGAACGCAGCAGGTATTTGTGTTTTTTTCCGATTTTGCCGTTTATTTACTAGTTGTGCTGTTGCTCTGTTTTCGTGTGTCATGCTTATGGTTAACTTTTAAAAACTTTATTCATTTATTAATAGCTTTTATTATTATTTTTTTTATATTTTTTTTTTTTTGAATGAAATTTTAATAGGTTCCTGACAAAAGATTGCACGATCTTATGTTTTTAGCGTAGTAGAAAAACAAAAAAAAAATTATTGAAGGCCTGGAAGCGAACATTGTAAAAAACGGCTATATTGTTGACAACAGTGAACTTAAAAGGCATATTGGATATATATCTAAAAGAATTGAGGCAAGTAAGGATTTGTTTAACAGATTGCCTTTAAGTTCAGACCCTTTTATAACTGGGAAATGAAAACTACCATGCACAAAAAAAAAGCAAGATTGTTAAGCGGTGTGCATTTGTTGCTAGACGAATAAATTACCTAATATATGAATTTGTTATTGTTTTTACTTTTTGGGGCTAAGATTTGAGCAACTCTCGTGGAAAAAAGATTTTTATTAAGTGAAATTTCTAAATAGTTTTTTAGAACTCAAAACCGAAAACAACTTTGGTGGCAAGAAATTAATTTATTTGGCAAGACGAAAACGAAAGACGTGCGCTCGATTTGATTTCAATTTTTCGACAATTTCTTATATTTCATACAAGAGAACTTAAAGCCTAGCTTGACGACGGTTGGCGAAGGCGGGGCGAATTCGCAATGAGCGAGAGAGAGCTTTATTGTGCTCCCGCCTTTGCCCTACACTAACTTACACTAGACTTCAGAAAACAAAACAAATTCAAATTAAACTCAAATGAGCCAACATTAAGAGTTGCAGGAAAATTTTGTATGAGAGCTATAAGATATAGTTCTCTGATTCTAACCAAATTTGGTAAGAATATATATATGTACAAGACACATAATCTGTAAGATTGGTTTAGATATCTTGAAAAACAAAAAAGTTTTTCATACTAAATGTTGATTTTTAACCGACCGTTTCTATGGCAGCTATATGATATAGACGGGCCTATATACCCAATTTTTAAAATATTTTCCTTGGTTTTTGGTATTAATTTCATAGCGATATGTCTACTAGAAGTATTTTTGACCGCGTCTCCATACAAGCCCAACCACTGTGCACAGTGGTGAAGTCGCGAATAAAAAGTTGTGAGTTCTCCTTCGATTTCTGAATCATGAAATCGATCTCCGGTGATCATCCTGATCAATCGGTGAACGTCAGTGATCGAAAAATCTCAAAGAACTTACTTTCTTTTACAAGTCTTAAAAAAATTATATGCTAATAAGAGCCGACTCATTTTTCGAATTGCTAGCTGTTGGTCAAACTAGAAAAGGTCCTAAAAAGACCCTTCTTGGTTGGATTGTCTCGGGCAGATACAAGTCCCGAAACAAGTTGTGAATAGTTTCAGTTGTAGTGAAGAACATTTAGTATCGATTGATAGTACACTACAGAAGTTTTGGTCACTGGAGGAAATTTTTGTGAAGACCATTACAGGAAACTACTCAGGTATCAGGTCGGTTTAAAGCAAGGCTGCGATTTAAGTCCGGTCCAAATGTGTTGGCTAACTCCCATTAGGTTGCAAAATGGCGGATTTTATGCTTGAGACAAGGTTGTCTCTAACATAAAGTTCTTGGAATTCATGGAAATATGTCGCCAATATACAACAAAATTCCTTCCAATCCACATTATGTCATCATCAATGTGTTTTAAGGTCTCAGAGTACGTCCACAAAACTTCGCGTCGTTTTCGATGCGTCCTGCAAGACGTCGTTTCAGATGGCATTAAACGACATTTTGGTGGTTGGACCGACCATTCAAGAGGAGTTGTACTTCACTCTACTCCGCTTCCGGCTGCACAGGTATGCCCTGACTTCCGATGTTAAGAAGAAGTTATGGTTCATAAAGCGGATAGGCAGTTTCAACTCATAGTGTGGAGAAGAGACCCCTCTGAATCCTTGAGATTGTATAAGCTCAACACCGTAACAGTACAGGTTCAGCCCCATTGCTGGCTATTCAATGTTTAAAAAGATTGAATGAATTTGCAAAACTTTTATTACCTTGAGCTGCCGACGTAATTGGATCCGACTTTTACGTCTATGACCTGTTAACTGGTGCTGCATGCTTAAGGAGCTAAAGACGATCAAGTCGAAAGTGTCTCAGGTTCGTCCAACAGCAGGATTTGAATTGACAAAGTGGTTTTCAAACTCACCTGAGATCACTGCGTCTGAGAGCAGAGTTATGTCGATACCTATCTCGGATTCAGAGTCAGTGAAGGCGTTAGAAATATCGTGGTTGCCTAGAGAAGATGCCTTTAGGTTAAAAGTCGACATATCTGTCATGTTTCTCCGAGCGCCAAAACGGAACATACCATCGGTAACATCGAAGTTGTTTGGAAATAGCTGGGAATACGCTGAAGAGCACCCTGTCTCAACTGGACGAGATACCCATTCCTCGGTTTGTGCATACCGACCCGATGTCACAGATACAGTTACATGCCTTTACCGACGCATCGATGAGAGCTTATGGAGTTTGCGTCTATATTCGTAGCAAAACTTCCGAAGATTTCAAATTATCGATGTTGATACTTGAGTAGAATCAAACCCTTATTAAATGACCCTATCAAACAAAGTATACTGTCGGATTCTAAAGTTACTCTTCATTGGATTCGATCTCATTTATCTTCGTTCTCGACTTTCGTTTGGAAAAGGCCAGTGGAGATTCAAAAATAGTCAGGAGAACAACAAAACAGAACCCAGCAGATATTGTTTCAAGACCTTGTGACGTCGACGAAATTGGGCTGTCAATCTGGTTCACAGGACCACCGTTTCTGAAGGATGAAGAAGAAAACTGGCCTAAAAATGCGCATTTCGAAGTGGAAATATCGTTAAAATAGTTCAAAAGCATGAGTTTGAATCCTTTCATTTATGATGAGTTGGGGGCGACTAGCTAACGCTCCTATATCGTATTATGCCAAGTTTCCCTTTTTGTTGACGAAACGCTCCCAATTTACACAGAGCTACGTCCGGCATCTGCACCATTTAAATTTTCATGTCGGTCCACGCGCACTAGTGAGCATCCTACGACAGCGTATTTGGACCGTAAACGCTCAGGGACTCTGCAGTCAGACAGTTTGATCATGTGTGCGTTGCTTTAAATGCAAGCCTCGACTGATGACCCAAATTATGGGAAATTTACCCGCAGATAGACTCCGTGCTCTCCGCCCATTTGCGATATGTAGCGTTGATACACGACATTAAAAATTCGGGGAAGGCCTCGGTATATATATATACATTGACCTGTTCGTTTGCTTTGCGTCCTGGGCGGCTCCCTTAGAAATTGTTTCAGATCTAGGTACTGTCATATTTTTAAGTCTCTTTAATGGTTTTTTGGTCGCCTAGGATGTCGCCAAATAATAAATTGCGACAAGCGAAGAACTTTGTCGGAGCAAGTCGCCACTTCCTGGATTTGCAAATTCGTATCAAGAAGTGGATGCGAATTTGCGTTCACACAGCCTCGGGCTCCGCAAATGGGCGGACTATGAGAGGCAGGTATCAAAACTGCCAAGTACCTACTTCTACGAGCGGTAGGCAGCGCGCTCCTATACGCGGATGAGCTGGTGACAGTCCTCGTCAGGATAAAAGCCGTAATGAACACGGCGCCTCTCGGAGTGATCAGCCCAAACCCAAGTGACGGAGAAGCGCTAACTCCCGGGCACCTGCTGACAGGCGGGTCCCGCCTCGCAGCACCAGCACTCCGGACCCCGGACCAGGGGGGTCTCAGTTGCTTGCGGCCATGGCGGCTTGTCTCGTCAGTCAGGCAAATGTTCTGGCGGCGATGGTCCCGGGAGTATGTCCTGGGCGTGCAAATTCGAGGCGAGTGGCACAACAATAACAAGAACATAGAAGAGGGACAGCTCGTCGTCGTGGCAGAGGACAACCTCCGACATCTACTGTGGCGCCATGGTCAGAGTCGGCGACGTTCGGAGGAACGATGGAGCGATCTTCCGGAGAGCCATGCAGGCGTTCAACGGGGCTGGTTTTGTTTGTCCATATTTGAAGTCAAGTGTAAGTTAGTTTAGGGCAAAGGCGGGAGCACAATAAAGCTCTCTCTCTCGCTTGTGGCGAATTCTCTCCGCCTTCGCCAACCGTCGTTAAGCTAGGCTCTAAGTGCTATTGTTCGAAATATATTTTTTGGTTGCAAAATTGAAGTCAAATCGAGCACACGCAGCTCTTCGTGTTTTCGTTTTGCCAAATTAATAAATTCTTACCACAAAAGTTTTCGGTGTTTGTGTCTAATAAACTATTTAGAAATTTCAATAACAATGAGGGAAGTGGTATGGATAATTCACTAGATACGCTCAGTGTGACCAGCACATAAAGGGCCGCTAGTGGATCGTGTGGCAACCGTACTTTAGTAGGTGGTAAACCAAACGGAATGATACGGCCCACCTCGCTGACGGCGGCTTGACAAGGAATCGAAGGAAACTGCGAAAAGGAAAAAATAAGCATTCGACAAGATATTACAAATAAGAATAAATTGCAAAAACTGACAAAAATAAAATAAAATAAAATAAAATAAATACAAAAAATAAACACACACACGCGCGAAAAAACTCACTTTCCACCTGTCCCATTAAATAATATTACCTACATCACACTAAAGTCATGAACTTAAACTCACTTGAACTAAAACTCACGTTTCCAAATACGATATAATACGAAGTTACACAAACAAGGAATTAAACGAAGAAGGGGTATGTGAGGCGTTTTCAGCGAAATTACCGAAGAATCTAATAACTACCGAAGATTACTCGATAAAAGAATACCGTCACCTTATATCGATCTGTCAATATGGAGAAAATTAAGGCAACCCTTACGCAATTTGAGAATACTCTGGCCTTGCTTGGCCGGATGAACGATGTTAAAGAAGATATCAAGAAAGTTAGTGACAAGGTGGTCAGCCTAGAAAAGACTTGGAAAACAAATAATGAGTCGCTCCCAGACCGAAGCTTTTGACTCTAATCAATAATCAATAATAATAATCAAAGAAAGACCTCTATACCGATCCATAGTCGTTAGCGTTATTCAGAAAATTAGGGGTATCGCCGAGACGACCCTTCTGTCATACAACGTGGCAGAAGACGATTTTCCTGAAGTAAAGTGCGTCCTAATGCTCCATTACGCCGATAAGCGAGATCTTCGGACGCTGGTCGAAAGTATACCAAATCGAATAAATAGAATAATAAGAAATAAGGATCTTTGGACTAAGTACTTAAAAATTTTTGTTGTTGAAAAATTCAGAAAGTGCATGCGAGTTGATTTAGTTTTTTTAATAAAATAACTTATTTTTGGTTATATCTTTTTTATAAAAATATGTAAATAAATAATCACAAAAAATTGGGACTAATCGAGCACTAATAACTTTTTTATGCGGGCCAAAAATCAAAAGTTGCAAACATGTTCTCACACTTGCTCACCCCTGTAAATACTATATAATTAACTAGATTATTGTGCAGCTTACAAATTAAATTGAAAATTCATATATTTATAATATAGTTATATATTTTTTACTTTTCAGTTCTATAGAATGCAGATATACAACAATGACGAAAAACTGATTTCTGCTTCCTGCCTGGCATTGGAATTGGAAAAGATAATGAAAACTGAAACTACTGTTGGTGTTGCCTATGGAATTTTGACCACGGACTCTAGGGACAACTGGGCCAATGCCTATGAATACTTATCCGATGCACCTTTCAACAGAGATGGCCTGACAACGATTCAAGGTGCTTTGTTTACTGTGTCACTCGACCAATTTACCAATTTGAAGAAAGGTGAAGAGGACGACGAACTAATATCTTCACTGATTCATGGAAGTGGTAGCCAAATCAACAGCGGCAACCGATGGATGGACAAGACAATTCAATTGGTTGTTAATCCAAATGGTAATGTTGGATTCACTTACGAGCATTCGCCTGCCGAGGGCCAACCTATCGCAATGATGATGGACTATGTAATGAAAAAGTTGTACGTAATTTCGTTAGCTTTGCCTTTTAAACCAGCAATTATGTTATACATTTTTTTCTTAGGAAGGAGGATCCCAATTTCGGAGAATGTGGATCCAAAGACGTAATTCCTTCCGATAAAATACACTTTTGTAAACCCAATGATCGCATTGGGCAGTGTCTGAATATTGCGCAAAAAAATCTTGATGAGTTGGTAAAATCGCTTCAGATAAAAGTTCTCAAGTTCGACAAATTTGGAAAAGATTTTATAAAAAAGCAGCGCCTGGGTCCAGATAGTTTTATACAGATAGCGTTGCAGCTGGCTTTCTTTAAGTAACTTGATATTTATTAACTGTATTTAATTCCGTTCCCATTTCATTCTGTATATTATTTGTTCATTTGCAGGATGCACTCCGAGCCAGCTGCGCAATATGAGTCAGCACATTTGCGTATATTTGAAGGAGGTCGGACTGAAACTATTCGGTCTTGTTCAAATGAATCAGTGTCCTTCTGTTGTGCTATGCGAAATAATTCGAAAGCCTCAAAAGAGGAGCGCGTTGATAAACTTCGTAAGGCAGTAATGGGTCATCAGAATTATGCAAAGCTAGCACTGCAAGGCAAAGGTGTCGATCGACACATGTTTGGACTAAAAGTAATGGCTATGGAAAATAATCTGCCTATCCCAGAGTTCTTTTCATCGCCGGGCTTTGTCAAATCGAGTCATTTTCGCATGTCAACCTCACAGGTTGCTACGAAATATAATGCATTCATGGGATATGGACCAGCTGTTGACGATGGATATGCATGCTGTTACAATCCTCGCGACAGTGATATAATTTTAGCTATATCAGCTTGGCGTCACTGTAATGAGGCCGATCTGTTGATTTTTACAAAGACTCTTAAACAGTCTTTTCTTGAAATGAAGGACCTTTTAGATACCACGACAGAGAGTTCCAACCAATAAGCGAATTGTAACGTTTTAAGATAAAATTACACATACGTCATAAGAGCTGGGATTCAAACAATTGTTAAGATATGTCGTTTTTCAGGTGGTTCAGGGTTGGCCAGGATTGATCTAAGATTCTATTTTGTTTAGGTGTGGTTGCTAAAAGAGATTTCGACACAGTCCCAGAGTGGAAAGCTGGAGAAAAATGCCGTTAAAAGTATCTTATTTATTTAAAATTGACGAATTCACATCAATTTCATGTGTCACGCCGTGTACGTCCTTCTCACCCAGGTCAAAGGTGTTTGCGTATCGCCAGCATTCAGGAATCTCGTGGAGAAACTACTACTACTGAAAAATCTAGGGACTGCTCCAGAAACTGCTAGACTTCGGAAGCTGCTTTTAAAGCAGCTTACCATACAGAGTATGCTCAAACGACGGACAGTGGATGAGTGTAATACTAAGGCAAGCTCCTTTTCCAGGATTCACTAAGGTCCCTGATGCCGATTAGCACCAGGACCTATCAACTGGAGAAGAGCATCTCTCAACAAATCTTATGTCTTCTAGATAAATCCACTGTTCCCAGCAATACTACAGGTGACCAAATACATAGCTTGCGATGGAGAACCTCTCGGATTGTCTTCCTGCCTAAAGCAGGAAAGTGCAGCCATATGAGCCCCAAGGATTACAGAACGATAAGCCTCACCTCATTTCTATTTAAGACGCTAGAAAAACTGCTGAACATAGACGCAATAACGGATCGCCTAGAAGCGACTAGGCGGGTACAATCCGATTGGGATACCGCCTCCATGGTGAGAGGAGCGCACAGGGGCACGCCCTATCGCCCCTTCTATGGAATCTGGTCTGTCCATCAACCGTCAGCTTAATAATGGAATTAACGCTCAGGGGGATCATGTATCATCATTAGTATCATTCTCTTCAGCCAAGAGATACAACCGCGATGGATCCCCCCAAAAATGAGCACAACCATGTGGACCCCGAAAACAGAAGTCAAGTGCCTCGACGTCGGCGGCTCCAAGATGGAGGGAGTAGCGGTCATATACAATACGGACCCGGATATGAGACTGTCGTATAAGCCACCAAGCCATTGCAGCATATTCCAGGCGAAAATATTCTCCATCGGGAAAGCGACAGAGCTTGAGCAGAGCACAGACCGTCTACATGAGGGGGTCAATTTGCTCGCGGTCAGTTCCAAAAATGTACTGGAAAGCAGGGAGGCACTAGATAATCAGTACGAATCTACTGGGTTTCCAGCCACCAGGGCATTGATGGTAATGAGACCAAGAACGGATGTCGCCTTCGCGAAAAAATGCCTTGATTTCCAAGGGCTTCGAAAACCGCGTTCATTTTCTCGAGGTCTATTTAAGAATCATTCAGACAGCTAGGCGCCATATTGGTCTCAAGAGGGCCGTCCGGTTCAACCTAACCTAACCTTAATTCTATGGCAGAGATCTGCAAGAAGGTGAGCGGCACATAACGAAAGCTTCGAAAACATTGTAGTCTTGAGCGGCTCTACTTTGTAATTTAAAGTCAACAACGATAATTTGTAACCTTTGTTAGTATGCTCCGAATATAAAAGCAAGGTCCATATGCTGTGATGGCAACGACAAAGACATATAACTGCACCGCTGACATTTGATCCGCTGATCTGCTCATTTCAAATAAATCTGAATTGACTCATGTCAATTTATTTTTTTATTTATTTATTAAGAAAATAGCAACTGCTGCTCATGCGATCGTTTTCAGTTTTCAGTTCTTTTTCTGCACGTTTTGCAAGCCGGCAGCATTCTCTTGTTGACATTAACCGCAACCGCTCGCTGATAGCAACCCCGCTTAAAAAAACTTTGTAAGCCCGCTAAATAGTGAATATAAATAAATGCATAAAACTATAATAAAAACCATAATACAGTCCACTATTCATAAACATAACAAATTTTGGTCCGTTCGAGTAGCCGGATACCCGCGTTTATTTGTGCATTTACTTTTGTGAACATTAGAGACAAATTTACCGCTTTTTCGTCATGAACGCGATAATGCATAGAACGATTCAACAACGTGGTGCCTGCAAGGGGCAAATAACGCGCACCCTCAACAGTGCTGTGGAGTTTTCACAAAGATGTGAAAATGTGGAAACATTGCAATTCAAGCTGGAGCGTTTGGTCGCCACTTTCAACCACTTTATGGAGCTCTCAGATGATTTAGTGGAATTTCACTTGGAGGAGGGATATGAAGACCCTGGATTGGACATACCCAAATACGAAGACAAGTTCTACGCCGCGCATGCTATTTTTAGTAACGCCATCAAGGACATGGGAGGTCAAGATCTTGGACAGGACCAGTCGAACATTCTACTTTCAAGTACAGTGGAACGCCTATTTGAGGGACAAAACAACCTTTTGGAAAAAATTCATACTTCATCGGGAACTGCTGATTTAAGGTTTGAGAAAATTCGGATTCCCACATTTTCTGGTAAATATGAGGATTGGAGCCAGTTTAGTGATCTGTTCTTAAGCTCAGTAAATAGTAACGAAAAGCTCTCCAAGTGCCAAAAGTTTCATTATCTCAAATCATATCTGGAGGGAGAAGCACTGTCCCTAATTAAACATATTGC
>VNJR01005057.1:0-26526 GCA_008042585.1 Drosophila punjabiensis
CGGATCGGAATCTGGCTTCCCTAAATGGGAAATGCCCACTTGGGACTTAAGATCTGTTTTTATGGCTGTTCGAGGAAGTGAAAAGAAAGTGAAATATCTCAGGCATAAATTCGTCTTGTTTTGCTTTGTTCCCGCTTATTTAATTATTTCTATTTCTATTTCTGTTTTTGTGTTATTCTTGTTAATCAATCACTTGTCAAAAGCTAAACTCTGTGTGCCTGCTCTACCGGCTGGCATCCTCTCTCACTCTGTGCACTAGCTTTTCGCTTATTATTTTGTATTTATTTTAGTTTTTATCTCACTTGCATAGAGGTCGACCACTTGACAAGCAGCACAGCTTTTTGGGTTGATGTGGAGGAAGTTTGTTTATGGCATGGAGAGTCTGAATTCAGAATGTGTCAAAATATATACTATTCAAGATATACATTGAGTTGGATTGCTATTGTCTTTTAAAGTAACTAACTATCGCCAAAACAAATCAGGGAAATATTTAAAGTTTAAGTTTAGGAAGGAATAACCAAAGACAAAATAAATCTACAAATGGGTCCTAAGAGCTTGCCATTGATTTTATTTTATTATTTGCAATACCCGGTTCCTATATTTTTAGTTTTATACTATTTTAAGATCAAAAATATTTGATGACAAAAGTAGCGGTAATCCGAATTTTAAGGTCTTTTTTTACTTTACCTGATAGCTTTTATTTGTAGAAATTTATTTAAGGGGGGAGGTTGTGTATTTACAAATTTTTAAATACTTTTTTTTTATAAATGATCAACATATTAAGAATACAGTGTGAATTATAAATCGATCGGAGCAAAAATGACCAAGGCGCTTGTGAAAAATCACATTTTCCAAATTAAAAATTTACGGCGCCGATCGAATTGAAATTTTGCACAAAATTTCTTTAACCAAATCTGCAGGTACTCACGTGCATTTTTTTATACCCTTCAAAGGTATTATAATTTTAGTCGAGTTTGCAGAGCAGTTAAGCAGTCATTTTCGATATATATATATATATATATATAATTGATCCGCATTAACAGCCGAGTCGATCTAGCCATGTCCGTCTAGTCCCTCAGATGAAAATGTAAAACAAATGTAAAACTGTAACAATAATATGAATATGAAATTAATTCATAAATTATTAATGATCCAGTAGAAATCTGAAAGAGTATACAAACTTCGGCGTGCCGAAGTTAGCTTCATTTGTTGTTTCATTTGTTTTTCATCATTATAATCTCAAAAGTCAATGCAAACGGTTGTACATTTATTTGGTTCACGTAAATGTGACTGCATTTAAGTAAACAAATTAAATAAATAAGTTTATTGTACGAAGAGATTTATTTTTTAATATTTAAACAAACTAGGAAAAAATTTTGTTGGACTTTTGTGGGATTAAAGCTGGTTTTGCACAAAGTCCTGCTTCGGCTAGAGCCAGTAAATGTGGATGTTGAAAACAAAATGAAGAGTTTTATAATCTGATAGAAAAGTGTGGGGATAGAAGACATCATAAAAGCATTCTATTCTTGCCCCAAGCTTTTGCTTTTTCTCACAGCCGAGCTTCCTTGCCTGTAGCTTTCATGCTTGTTCTCTTACTAATCAGTGCATTTCCAGATTTGGTACCTAAATAAATAGGAAAGTTTTTAGCAATAGGTTTAAGATAAGTTCCTTAACACACTGCCTGACTAGTTTTAATACGACTTTACCAAAACTTAATTGTCTCCGTTACTTTGTGTTTTCTTTTATAGATTTCACTTAATGCTTAAATTCGCCAGCGAGTGCTTACATAAATGGGATTCGCTTTCTCCTTCCGTTTATTGCAGAATCTTTTACGCGCTTGGTCACATGCCAACTGGCAATTAACATGCCTCTGTTAGCGCTCTGTTAATTGAAAGCCTCCGAGTTCCTCCGATGTTCTTGAAAAGATTTTCGACCTTCGATCTGGCAGAATTCCAACCAGACGCGCATTGCTAAATGGAACTATACCCGAATATTGAAAACTTTGTCTCCCTATTTCCAGTAAACCCTTCCAGATACTGCATTCGCTCTCTGTTTTTCTATTTTTAATTACATTCTGTTGGTTGTTTGCCTTTGCTCGGGCAGCTAATTAACGTTAATGTCTGTTACATTCTGTTTGCGTGTTGTTGTTCTCCGCTGCTCTCGGAGCCTGTGTTTTCCCCCCAGCTGTCTCTTATTTATTTATTACATTTTTCTGCTCATATTTAAGCAACTTATATTACGCGCTAAGAGAGCTGACAGAGCTACGAGCAAATTAGTATTTCCACACCTATAATGCTCTCCTAAAGGCCTAAAAATAATTGTCTCATTTGTTTGGCCATATTTGCATCCATAAGACTAATATATGGAACAAGTAGTGGCTGGCTAAACAAAAGCTGAGAAATGAGAAATAGAAATGAGCTACGCAATAGCTTATAGCGACACCAAGTATACGTCTGACCAAATTTGGAAAAATTATCAAGTCTTCGGGACTTTGACAGGTGTTAAGTCTGGAAATTAACTAAGATTATTGCTTCGGGCTTTACAAATTTTTAGTATTTTGTTTACTTGAGCTGGATTCATAGGTAATAAAGACGTTCTCTCGGTGATATATCTGTTTGTCCCTATGTCGGTATGTGGTTTTGGATGTCGACAATCTTAAAGGTGCATATGGTAGGTAGCAACGTTTTCTGTATGTGAATACCCCGCAGGTATTCTCCAGGTAGCGATCGCAGTGAACTTTTCCTAATTATTAATTTAAACGTTTCCTGGTCACTCAATAGAATCGCCTCTTCCTTTAATTTATTGCGTCTTCGTCGCTCAGTGTGTGCACCTTCAATCAAAGTTTTTGTCAATTTCAATTAGACGACACACGAAAGCATTCAATCAAAATCAGTGGAAAACACGCCTTCCCTTTAAATCCAATGAACTTTTTGCTGCGTTCAATCAACTCTAATGCGTCATCAGCTTCTTGTTCTTCAGTTAAGCGTGTTTTGTTCTTCTTATTTAATTAAAAGAAGAGTTCGGGGTCGGAGATTAATTAGTAGGGTGACGATGGGGAAAGGTAGAAACGATGTCGCTGGTAAAATTATTTCAGTTCCATATTCGGACAGTATTTTTCAGTATTGTCATTATTTCATTTATTTTCCCATTTCCGCAAAGTGGAAAAATAAATAAAAAGTCAAGAGGGAATTTCTTGCCTGTCGGATAATTGAAAAATATACATAAATTTATGCGCTCCCGCTGAGGATGCAAGAACAATTTGCATAAATTATACCTCGAAGTGGGCAACACAGTGTACGAATAAATATAAATAATATAATATAAAACAATTTTAAATTAAAACTTGCAAGAGAGAATTTTTGAACGGACAAATAGCACCTCAGGCGCCACCTGGCGTTGAGCAGTCAAAGCTCACGCTGCAAGCAGTTGCAAGTCAAGCAGTGCGACACTAAACAAGCAGTCGGTTTTTATTTCCAATTTTAATTTGTCGATAAACCTTTCCTTAATTAAATGGAAACCCCACAAAAATGATTAGTTGATAAAAATATGAATAATCTGAGGTGATACCCAATTAAAGAAACTGTGCATATAGAAAATATTATACATGTGTCCAAAATGTCGGCTGTGAAAAGATGGATTTACCGACACACCCACTCAACAAGCTCGGCCACGCCTCCAGGGCCGCCGCCCGTTTCGCCCACCACGAAAACGCGGCGCGGGCGCAGTCACTCCCTCGATGTGCAATCCCTGCCCGGAATTCGAGCAATGATGACCAACAATGTAAGGTTTTAGGGCGAAATGAGCCCTTAATAATCCAATAACTACTTATTAATTACGAAATTTGTTATAAAATGATGTCGTTTATAATAAAATTTTAACCATTTACATATAGTTATAAAATTTGTTTAGTTTAAAACTAAAATATTTCACTTTCCCAGTTGTACATTAAATATTACAATTTATCTTTTTCTGTGAAGTTTTGCTAATGTAAAAGGTCATCAATAAATTTAAACATTTTTTTTACTTAAGGGGTCTTTGTTTTTTGCTATAAAAAATATATTTTTCCAATGATTGTAAATCGTTCCACGCGTTTACCTGTATTTAACATATCCTTCAAATTTAAAGTCATTCGGTGCAGCCGTTTTTGAGATACGATTGAGATAGGTTTGAACACAGTTTTGAGAAAAACGCAAAAGATATAATCATTTTGTAAGCTGCACTGCAGGGCATTCCTAAAATTCAAAAGTTTATAATAAAGACGGAATAAATCACATATTTATCACATCTGAAATGAAAGGAATAATAACTGATCAAAAATTTTTATTATGTTTTATTTTTGATCTCTTGATATTACTCTATAGTGTTTTAAGTCTCAGAAAACTTAGTAGAGAGACTTAAAGATTCGGAGACGTGTATTATACATTACACTTAAAAGTATAAAATAATATATAAAAGCAAACCACTTGAAGTGTTCAGATTATTAATTACTTTTTATTCGTTTATTTTTCAGCGTGCGGCGGCGCATCAACAACAATTAGCTGTTCAAAGTAAGTACAATTCTCAATAAAATATATTTTTTTGAAAACTATTAGATAGAACTGCAAGTACCGGGCTACGTCAGTACATAACAGTATTAACCATTTACACAAACCATCAGGGAATTTAATTAAAACGTTCACAGCACAGCGTCAAAGTCAAACCAACCTTGACTTTGAAATCGTAAAAAAATAAACAAACTGCGAAAACTGAAAACAAAACCAAAAAATCGCGGCAAATAAAAAATCATCAGCGGCACCTTAAGTGGAGTTTTCGGTAAGCGACAGGAGAGCTTCGCATAAATAAGCAAACAAAGTGTTTTACATATGTAAATGACGGGTAAGATTTATGTATTCGCTTGTTGACCGATGGAATCGGTTCGAAGCCGCAGCCAGCGAGATCGGACATAGAGGACCGCTAGAAATAGAGAACAAATAAACCAGCCCCGAAAAATCCATTAGTTCTATTGCGTGGGTGTGGGAACTGTGGAATATTTTCATGTTGTTCATTCATTGATGGTCCGAGTGGAGTTGAAACATGCCGAAACATCGGTGGCGTTATTCAATTAAAATTGCGTCTTATCCGATTAAGAACTTTTTTATCGAATTTATCAATTGAACCTTAGTTTGATTACTCACAGAAACCATTTATGTACGTATACAATTTTAATAGTTAATCAATAGTTAATAGCTAATCAATAGTTAATAGCTATCTTGTAGATAATCAAATCGCAGGGTAATATAACTTCAGTTAGAAGTTTGCAACGCAGTAAAGGAGACATTTCCGACCCTATTATGTACATATATATATTCTTGATCTGTATTAACAGCCGAGTCGATCCAGCTATGTCCGTCTGTCCGATTATACGCAAAGTAGTCCCTCAGTTTTAAAGCTATCTGAATGAAACTTTGTAGGTAGTCTTTTATATATTCTCACTCGTATATCTGTCGGACCGAGCCGGATCGGTCAACTATATCATATAAATTTGTTGAAAAAAAATTATAACTTTACTATTTTTTAACATATCTTGATCAACTCTCGGTTATGAGCTTTCTATATAATTATATTTCAGATTTTTGGATTTAATTTTATAAAAATCGGACTACTATATCATATAGCTGCCATAGGAACGGTCGTGAAATTTTCAGAAAAAAAATTATAGCTCTGTCAGCTTTCAACATAATTTCTTCTACTTTTAGATACTAGTATTTCACATTTTTTCAGAATTTTTTTGTAAATTTAATAAGAATTGGACGACTATATCATATAGCTGCCATACAAACGATCGGTAAATGTGGAGAAAAATTACAAATTACTTTACACGTAAAAATGTAAAAAAATTTAAAACTGTATACATTTAATGAATATGAAAGTAATTCATTTTATATAAGATAGGGATAGCTTATAATTAATATAATTGAAATCTGCAAGGGTATACAAACTTCGGCGTGCCGATGTTAGCTTCGTTTTCTTTAGTGTTCCATTTGATTTTACGGACAACTTTAGGCATGGTAAAATGGCGTATCAAGAACAGAGACTGATCGGAATATTTCTTTTTCTACGAATTTGTTTTACTATTACCCCAAGATAGGCCGATATTTTGTTGCGAATCTTTTTAGAAGCCCAAAAAAATATTCTCATATAACCATAGTTACCAATCTAAAATTTATCCTTTCTACATAGCAGTTACCTTTGTAATTAAAATGGTAAGCTCTTACATAACCAAAAGAGCAACAATAATAGATAAATAAATGCAAAGTCGCAGCAAAAAAAAAAAAAAAAACAACAGAATAGAAAGACGACACCAAAAAGAAAAACTAATAAAATGTTTAAAAATTTCAAGAAAGCCTAAAAAAAATAATGCGAGCCTTCTCTCGCTGCGAGCTTTGCCCCAGTGTTGCGTTGTTGTGTTTGTGAGTGCGTGCGAGGGAGCGAGAGTGAGTTGCAAACCAACTGTTGCTCCTGCTCCCGGTATGCTTACCCTTTGCCTGACCTTGAAAATTTTGGTGAGTACAGGCTGCACTTTTGCTTTTGTTGCTGCTTCTCATTGTAAGCTGCAGTTTCAATGTCAATCAAAAATAAGAACGGAGCAAAACAGGCTCTCCCACTCTGACCAACTCTCTCTTCCTCTCTCCCTTGCACAGTCTTCCTCTCGCTCACCGATGCGTTTTTGTTTTGTATTTGTCCCACGCCGCTTATTTATTTTTTATTCTTTCCTTTATTATGTATTTCGTTTTACCCCTTTTACTGCTCCGTATCAAGTGTCCCCGGCTTATGACGTAATACAATTGAATCACACGAGAGAGCAAGAGAGGTTGCGAATGCTTTGGGAAAGGGGAGGGAGGGAATGGTTGGATGCCGGGCCTTAGAAAGCACATTAAAGCAATTTTTGCAACCCACAAACAAATCTCAAGCGGCATTGATTTTGAAGGCAGTCCACACACAATATGTGTGGGTTTTATTAGAGTATTTTGTTGCATGAATGGCTAGACATACATACATGCATATGTCGTGTGTTATATTTCTTATTGCTGTTATCTCGCTGTTAGGTATCAGAACGAGCTTTATTTATTTCTCAAGTCAAACAGCATAAAAACGACGTAGAACTAGAGCAGACGCGGTGGCTGCAGGGGCGCAAGAGCGAGACACGTCGAGTGAGTGGGATAGACAGCAGCACAACCCCATTCTAAGGGCGAAATATTTGGACTGTTGTTTCGGTATCTTTGTCTCTCTCTTTTTTTTTCTGCCTACGTGCGTTATGGCACACACAGCAAGAATCAACAAAAAGAGCATTAGAATCGGTGGAACGAAGAAAACGAGCGAAAAAAGGAAAACAAAACAATAACAGCAATATAAATGCCCATGTAACACAACAACAAAATAAGAACAGTACAGTAAACATTCAGCATGAAACTTTTTTTTTAAAGGTGAAGAAACAATATAGAAACAATATGAATTTAGCAGACAATCAGACAAAAAGGCCATATGTAGGGGAAGGTCAGCAATGGATACTGAAGAACAACAGCTTCCAAATAATTCTGACTGGTCAAGAAATAAAGGTTTTTAAAAGCTTAAAAGACTGTGAGACACCCGGTACTCAAATCATTGTGGTTGAAATTAAAAGAAACGTGCGAATAGAAAACTCACATTAAAATTTACCGATCGCTTCTATGGGAGCTATATAATATAGTCCTCCGATCGCAAAGATGTAGAAACAAGAAAGGAAGCTAACTTCGGCATGCCGAAGTTTGTATACCCTTGCAGATTCCAATTGTATAAATTGATAAAGTAGTCAGATTTTTATTAAATTAAATTCAAAATACTAAAATAGTATATTAAGCTCATAAGCGAAAGTAAATCAAGGATTGTTAAAACATCAAAATCAATGCATTATGCTTTATGCATACATGCTCTACTAATTTAATGAAATGGTTAAAAACAGCAAAGTATTATGATAAAAAATGTCTCATGCGCGATAATCCGCTCGAATCTACTTCAAATTTAATTGAAAGACAAAATGCAAGTCATTTTTGAAAAAACTCATTGCCATTTCCTAGAGGCATCTGTGCACAATTATTTAAATTTAGTTGCACTAAAATATTGCCTCAGGATTCGAAGAAATTTGTGTTTAAAATAATCAATCCCAAAAGTAAAAAAAAAATAGATTTTTAAAAACTAAAACATTTAGTATTCTAAGAATCAAATATTAAAAATCTAAAACAGAAACAAAACATCATTAAAAGTCCGTCAGTAATATGTTACATTTATTCTGAAACTAGCTCTGATTTTTGCACTTTGGGTGCTTACGCATTGGGACTATTTAGAAAATGCGCGTCCGAATGTTCACGAATGACGGGGTTATTCGAGCTACCGAGGTTGGACTGTAATTCCGAATTCCGTTGTTAGGCAATCATAAGGGCGGCGGAGACCCGGAGAGAGTTCCAGACATAAGGCAAAAACAGAAAGTGATTCGGAATTAAGTGAGATCAGTGCCTTGCGGTCAGCTGACGTCTTGCCACGCCCAGAAAATGAAACGCCCTACCCCTAGTCTGGCCCTAATCAACTTGGCCAACTCGGCGGTTATCTATCCACGGCCTTTTGCCTATTTATGTATTCCGACTCCTCCGCGTTTGCTTTGCTCGCTTAATTTTCTGTTGTGCTCACCTTTTTCTCGCGTTACACAGTATCGAGCGTGTATTGACTTATATACATAAGTACAAAACAGAGAGGGAAAAAATCTCACACACACCTTCAAGCAGCCTTGCCGGTTTGCCACACATATACATATATAAGTATATAGATAAGTACATGTAAACACATAGGTATGTACATACAGCTGCGGTTAAAATATTAGCAGTATTTAGGGTGTGTCTATGTCTAATATATCTAATATCTTCTAGAAATATAATTATTTAGTAAATAAGGGGATTTACCAAAAATCTTGTCATAAAAAATATATATATTTATAGTATTGATAACCATTTTAGTATGTTTTTAATACATAGTTTTTGTGGAAGTTAGATAATATATATTTTGTTGAAATTAAAGTTTCAAAATTTTATCTAATACGTAATTTAATTGATTTTTTATTAAAATAAAATAATAAAAATAATAAAAAAAAAAATTGAATAAAACACCGTACCAAAAAATTAAAAAAAAAAATTGAATAAAAATTTTAGGTTTATGTACATAGGTTTATGCACATATTTAGATAAAATTTGGGAACTTTCATTTTAACAAATTATTTATTATTTAAATTCCACAAAATCTATGTATTTTGAAAAAAGAGAAAAATCGTTATCATTACTATAATTTTTACCGCTACTGTACATACTTAGATACAGCCGATCTGAGCCACATGGGCGAATGCGGAGCGCAGTCAGTTTGAATCCAATTGCCGGCAGAGTCGGATGCTCAATCCTCGTCGCTGCCAGCGTCACTCCACGTGACTATTCGACATTTTGTGACTTGTGACTCGTGAATATTCGACTTGTGAAGTTAAACACCAACTAATGAATTGATCCGCGCGTCCCGAGAGTGAAATACTTAAACATTTGGTTTAGGTTGTTATTTTGAATTAATATTATTTATCGTTAAGAAACAGCAATTATTGAAATATCCGAAAACATAATTAGTTGCAAACAAAGAAGAAAACTGGATTTCGGCAGCACACAAATATTTTCGCTTTTCGTTCGAACTATCCAATAGTATAAATATGCATGAGCGGGTAATTTATGGTCAAAATCAAACAATAAAATCACAAATGTGCGTGGATGAAACATCTCTGTTCTTTAATTTTTTAATAAGAGAAGAGAAAACTGCCGCATAAGTTATAAAATAATAACTGCAAGTGAAACGCGTTTAAGCGACTGTAACAAAATTAAGATTAAGAACAAAGCACGAAGAAACCCGTTAACCAGTTCATACACAAAATTACAAAAATAAAGCCTTCGCACTTTAACAAACAAAAACAGAAGCGTTGCGGGGAAACATTTGCATAAGTTAACATTTTAATTTAATCAGCACAACCCAAGGACGTGTAATTGCCAAAAAAAAATATTAAACGAAAAAAAATTTTACTCAGCATCTTAAGCAAGCTGACAAAAATAGCCGCCTGACATGTGACTAAATATTTAAAAGAAAATAGTTTAGAAATCCGAAAACAGTGTATAAGATTCGACTGTATTCGGGCATCAAAACTTTGGAAAAAAGGGAATATTTCCATGGAACCTAACTTCGTGGTGTTGTATTATCATCAATGGTTGATATTCTTGTTTTTGAAATTTTCACGTTCATTAACTTTAAGGTAAGTTAAATAATTACCTTAAGGTTAATGACTATTGTGCAAAAATGTTTTCATACCGGCGGAGTAGTCGTATTCCCTCTGAAATTATATTAAATTTACATATATATGTACATATACATATATTTTTTTTTCCTATTTATTCTTTATCTGTGGTTCCTTCCCCCTTTTGCTAAACTTAATTTAAATAGCAGAAATAGAGGGAGATTTGATTTATAGCCGAAAGGCGCCAATCGGCTGCTGTTTTTGATGATGCTGCTGTGACGTAAGCAGAGCCAAATGTCCGAGAATGAAATTTTGATGAGCCGAAAAGAGAAACACTCACGGGTTCGTGACAGTGTATCTGTGCGGTGTGCTGCGCTGCGGGTTTGTTTTGCATAATAAACCATAATTAAGATTGGATAAAGTCAAATGATCTGGAAAACGGGCTCTGCAGGTGTTCTTTTCGTCTGATATTTCTGGCTGTCTTATAAATAAACGCAAAAATTCTTTTTACGACCAAAACGAATGGAAATGCAGGGCCTGGCTTAGCTTATGCTCGTACAAATGTTTATTTCTGGAGCGACTCCAGCGCGGTTTCGTCCCGATAAGCACTAAACCTCGTATAGTATGTACTGTAGTTGGGATGAGATGAGATAACCCCGCTTAGAGCGCTACATAATAATCAGTCTCAATGGCGGCGGATCTACAATTGAAATCTACTTGGAATAGGTCAGTTTCAGATTCAGTTTCATTCGTCGCCGATTAATAAGGCATAAACATAAAGTTGTTTGCTGCGATATATGTATGTATGTACGTCTGGCCAGTGGTAAACAAAACGGAATAAGAGTAATTCACGAAGCATTCTAAATTGAATGTGTTTTCGCAGCTAATCCAATTTAAATTTTATGTGAGGCTGCGATGTGTTTTGCAAGTGGTTCTTATGTGTACATGTGTATGTCTCATAAATAAAACATAATTTCGGCCGGCTCAAAGCACGAGATACACGGGGAGCGTAAACAACAGCATGTGGCAAGCCACTCTTCTCACTCGGGTTTCTGGATCTCGGAATTCTGGAAAACAGGGGAGAACGTCGTCGGCCGAGGAGAGCGAGGAAATGAAAACACGGCAATGGAGAAATTGCGCAGCAAAAATATTCTGGTTGCGCTTTATTTTTGTTTATTTTTTTCCTTGCTTTTTGTTTTTGGCCAACAACCACTTGAGTGAAAGAGACCGATATTTAGCACTCTCTGATTTTTGCGTGCGGCGCAAAAGCTACCAACGCAGACAAGCCCTTCCGTGGGCTTACTTTGAGTATGAGATAATATTCTTCTTTCTCTTTTTTGGGAAGCATCGTTTGTAATTTGTTGATTTTCCTATTATTGATATATGCTTACGTACATACATACATTTGGCTGGAGTTGCGGAGCTGTCATTGTCAAGACCCTCGAGTCATTCATGGCGCGGTCATAAAACATTTACGATCATGTAATTCAGGCCTATATACATATGTATGTATGTGCATATTTGTATGCATATGTACATATGTACTGTTTGAGTTAATCAATATCTTTTTTGGAAACCTAAATTATCTGGATTAGATAACATATGTGAAATAAATTTTAAATTACCTTTTCAAGTCAAATTACCGAATCACCTTTTGGCAAACAATCATATTCCATTTATTCTGGTAAGATCTTTTGAATCCGTAAGTTGATCTCCAAAAACACACACAATTTTCTAACAAAGATTAATAACAGCTTAATGGCTTAATGGCTATTTTCAAAAATAAATATACGTATTTATATAAAATAAAATGAAAGTCCCTTCTTTATTTTCTATTGACACTAGTGCAGTGAACTTCTAAAAAGTTAACATTAAAAACAGCGCAACGTGGATGCATCTAGAAGATTATTTTTTAGCCAAAATAATACTTTGTACTTGCAGTTAAGACCTCGTCTTTAGGCTGCGTGTTATACCTTTTTAAGGCGTATTGTAATTCTGACTAGAATTTTGCAACGAAGAAGTCATTTTCGATCCCAAAACAATATAGAAAACCATTAAAAGCAAGTAGTAAATAAGCCAAATGCTAAATCGGGCGACTTTATCACAAATTATAAATGTCATATCAACATTGTTTCCTTGTTTTTTATACTTTTGCAGAATATTATAATTTTAGTTAAAAGTCTCCGACCCTATAAAGTATATATCTTGATCAGTTTTGAGGCTATCGGAATGAAACTTTGCAGTTAGTCTTCTATATACTCTAACTCGTATATAAGTCGGTCAACTATACACATAAATGCTATAGAAACGATTCAAACATTTTTAGAAAAAAACAATAACAATAACCTGACCGTTTTACAACATAATTCCATCTACTTAGGAATATAACAATCATATACATCATATCATAAAGCTGCCATAAAAACGAACTGAAAATTAATAGAAAAATATTTTTACATTCATAATATTTCAGTGTTTCAAGTTTAATTTTAGGAAAAGCTTTTATAGAAAAGTAAATGTAAATTTAATGTTATTAATAATGAATTATTATATCATTTAGCTGGCATAGACATCAGTCAAATCTATTCATATGGGAGAGTGATATTATGTGAAACTGAAAGGGTACACAAACATCGACGTCCCGAAGTTAGCTTCTTTTCTTGTTTTATTTTGATGCTTTTGTGGGGTCGGTCGCCTGAGAATTGGGTCAAGACGAGGAACTTACTTTAAACGGCAATTAAATTTCTGTCTCGATCTGTTGTTGCTTTTTTCCGAGCTGTTCAATTATAACTCCAACCCGCAACAACATAAATATTTCATATTGTCTGTCTGTTGCCTGATGATTTTTTTCATCGTTATTGTTGTTGTTCTGGCTGTGTTGCCTTAATTACAACACGATTGCTGTTGTTGCCGCATATATTTTATAGTGCACTTAGCATACAGGGTGTCCCAGAATGGAATAACATAACTGACACTGAACTTGAAACAGCTGCGGTTTTTGTTCTGCTGCTTCTCAGTATGGGTTGAAACTGTGAGTTTTCTTATACTTGGTGTATGATTAAGTTACACATATAAGTTCTCATAAATTTGTGCAATTAGGGCTTATTTATTGCTTTAACCGCTCCTCCTATTTCTACATTAGCCAGACTTAGTATTCTTGGTAATTGGAGGACATTTTTCTCGGTTAATTGCTTTCAAGCCGGTGAACAACTTAATGAGATCCTCAGGCGGCCTCCTCTGCCGCGCAACAACCTCTGCCACGTCAGCACCAGCTCAGACCACGCCCAAGCTTCCTCACACGCACATGACGGCGATTGTCCTTGGACTGTTTTTATGTCATTTAATCCTGTTTCATATGGACAACGAAGGCAACTGCGAAGCAAACAGTGCCATATAATCAACCAAACGAGCTGAATGTGCATCTCATGACACGTTGACACTAAAGGACAACTTAAAGCAGCAATGTTCAACGGAACTTTGCACAAATAATTAAATAACGTGTGTATTTTAATTTAGCATATACTAATAATATTTTGTTTGTTTATGAAGAAACTCCAACTCAATACTTTTATAATTGGTACTTAAAATTTCTCCGCCACTCAACTTTGGAACTTGTGTATATAAAATGAGAAATTAATCTAACTTAGTTTTGTAATCGAATTCTTGACAACCGATCGATTTCCAATGAATAAAATAAAACCTAACAAGGGAAATATACAATATTTATATCTTTTAACACTAAACTTTTGGTTATCATAAATTATTATTAGTGTTTTTTTTTTTAATCAACTTTGTAATTGTTTCACTGAATTCTACATATATGATAATGAGGAAAAGGTTTAAGTCAGACCGTGAAAAAACTGAGAAACTAGTAAGGACATCACACTAATGTCTCCATAATTGCATTGCAAACTTTTGGCTTTATGTAAAATATATTCTGGAAGGTATACATATAGTTAATAAATGGAACTTCGATAATTAAACCAAATGTGAGGCTTCAAAACGTGACCTTTTCTCAATTTGTTCCTTATTTTCTTTGTTCGTTCCAGTTGCTAATTTGAAATACAAAGTTTTCAATACAATTTACGGGTTTTAGCACGCAGCTCTTTATTGTGATTTATATGGTGTATATATATAGAACGGAATACAGATGTGCGATGGGGGTTATATATATAAATCAAACAAGAGAGTTGCTAAAAGTCAAGCACACCCACTTACATTAAAAGCCGATAATTCGTATGCACGATTGGCTGTCCCCTCGAAATCTCCCTCTAGTTTATTTTCTGGATTTTATATCTTTGCTCCGCAAGAGAAGAAATTCGCCATGAGTCCAGAATAAGGTGACAAATCAAACATCTTCGATTGCCGTCGAGATACATCAATTGGTCAACAACAAATGCTCATATTCGCGTCGCACTTGAGTGTGTAAACAACTTGCAGTAATGAATCTTGTGCACATAGTGCGGAATATAGTTTATATTTACCCCGTGCACACACTCGGAATATATATTCTCGTATATTGCCACTATATCCACTATACTGAAATCGTACGTTCGCAGTGCAGCCAAGACTTTGCTTTGCTTCACTCGTTGATAACAAAACAAGAATAACAATTCAAATGTTTGTTCATCGTTTGCACTGCTATTTATGCGCACACCCGACTAGATATATATATATATATATACGTACAGCTATAGAATATACATATATCTTAGTGTACTTTCCTACAGTCAACAAATTAATTCGCTATGTAGTAAGAACTGTGTAGAACCTGTGTGCAATTAATAATGTTTTTCCCTTGAGGGGTTTTGGGGCTAGCAGGGCGGGGTTGATACTTGCTGATTTTCGCTTGTTATTTTGTGATTTCACACCCGGAAGTTGTAAAAGTTAATGTTCTGTTATGCTAGTAGACATTTTGAAAACTAACAATACAGGAACGCTGAAACAAAAAAGGAAAGGTACACTTATGTAATTTTCCAAATTACCAAACTTTAAAATCTCTCAATTAAAGGGTGTATATAATAGACATTCAGAAAGTTATACAACTTGCGCCATCGCTATATAATAGATACATATATCACATGTAATAGCACAAATTTATTTAAACTGTTTTAGATAAGCTAAACACATTTTCATTGGAAATGAAATCGCCGTAAAATTGCCTTCTTAATGCTTTGCAGATTTTGTAGTGTATCTCGAAATAAGGACCTAGCCTTTTGGACGACCTACAAATGTTTTTCAATTGGGTCCTATCCTATTTGTTTTGGTTTAATTACTTTATAACACATTTATTATCCTAAAATAAAGCGTATTCGACCTTTGGGGCCTGTGCAAAGCCCAAACGCTTTCTAATATTTGCCTTTGACAGGAGTTGTTTCCTTCTGCTCATGCGTCTAGTAGAATGATGTTTCATTAAGTCTTCTTGCAAAAAGTTTCCTTGATAATTTGTAGCCTGATTTATCAAAGATTTCAATTATAATTTCACGAGCAGACCTAAAAGGTTCTGATTTGCTCTTTTAACCTATAGTCCTATTCAAGCTCTGAGCCGTTTTCTATGACTGTTTATTTTCTTATAATAAATTAAAGCTTCATGGGGAAAAAGTCGGGATCCTTTATTTTTTCTAGAAATATATTATATTGTGATGTTGCGCAATCCACCGCCAGGTTTATGCTTTACTTATTCTCATTTTTGAATATGTTGCTTTTCTTTCATTACGCATGACATTACCATTTTCATTTATCATTCCTTTTCTCGACAACTGTCTTGTATATTCCGTGAACTCGTTTTGCTTTGTTCCTGTGCCATTGTCCTTGGCTGAGAGAACGAAAGATTGTGGCGTAGTCTGTCTAGTATGTGGCTTTTTTACGCCTTCTGCAATCTTAATTTTGCATCTTGGCCAGAAGCCAGAAGCCAAAAGTCAAGTTCAATAACTGCCGCCAACACACACCCAAAGTAGGCTCGTAAAACCTAATTAGCACCACCGAACAACCTGCCAAAATACGATCCCGAGACTTGTGCTCGCTCATTTGCATGACTTTCCCTGCCCAAACGCCCATTTTCATTGACGTCAGCGAGTAGGAGCCAATAAATAACATATAGTCAAGGACCGAGGAAGGTTCAGAGGGCCCGGGGGGAACTCGAAAGATAAAAACCTTAGGGCCTGGCAAAGTCGTAAGTTTGCTTAATCATTGCATCAGATTACTAAGCAGGTACATTGTTAACCCAAAGATATTTGTATATATATACTTGTATATACTTCAATTTAGAAACCTTTGTGATTTTGTTTTTGCTAGCAAGACTTAATTCTATTATAGAAACATAATAAGAACCCCAGAACCTACAAAATTAGTTAATTTTTTAGAGACTTTCCTAACCTGTTTCCCTTGGCCGTCTCTAGTTCTTGCCCAAATCTACTTATCCATTTGTTCGTTCTGTTTCCACTTTCCACTTTCGTGACTTCTTTTGATAAATCGGCTTTTTCGTGTGACGTTAGCGGCTACGTAACATCGGTTAGCAGAAATAGATTCCGTTACGGCGGGGCGCGTGAATCTCATTTGTTATGGTCCTCTGAAAGCCCAGGCATACACAAAAGAAAATGCCTTCGGAGATAACGAAGTAATACGTATGTATAGGTATAAATAAATATGTATACAAATTCATATACATATCTATACACATATACATATCTATATATGTATATGTATATCGCCGCTGTCGTTCAATGTCAGCGACAGGTTAACGATCAGCTTAATATATATAGATTCACTTGGTCGGAAAACCCAAGTCGAGCCCCCGACGTTGGCCCCTTTCCACTTTCCATTCGTCGAGGGGGCTACTACTTCACCCGATCGGTTATGCAAAGAGCTGCAAATGTGAATCAGATGTCCGACTCCATTAGAAGGGTAAACAGAACGGAAACTAGCTGGAAAACAACTAAAACCAACAGTGCGCGCTGTGCACTTATTAATTAAATTCAAGACAGTGTAGGGGCACACTGCGAGAAAAGGCTGGGGCAGCACTTTACCTTATTAAACGATTCGTTAGGGGCTTCGTTAGGGCTTCTTCATGTCGAGTTTATAATTAGTTTGCTAGAAAAATTAGCTGACGGACTCGCAGCTTGAACAAATATTTCTGCAAGTAAGTTTATAATAATGATCTTGTCAAATACAAACAGAAGGCTCGTTGTTATGACTGCCCAACTGTTAACCGATCTAATTATTCAACCGTGTGCAGCTAGACCCATAGGGATCTTTAATGGCTGATGTGGGAAGGAACTTTTATACAAAGATACAATACCAAAACAATTCAATTTCCATTTATGAGATATAATGAAAAAATAAATAAGAATTTGAGAGAGTTCAATTCTCGATTTTTGCCAATAAAAACAAAAAGAACTCGTCAAAACGCTACCCGAATCATCAGACCACTTGCTAACTATCACTACTATTCTTGGTACCTTACCCTACATCTCGACTAGACTTCGTTGGAAATGGCGTACAGTCCGATAAACTGCCAGAGGCCAAGTTCAAAGTTTAATAATCCATCCATATATAATATAATATGAATTACTTTTGTATTCATATTATTATTACTACAGACGGACATGGCTAGATCGACTAGGCTGTTGATGCTGATCAAGAATATGTATACTTTATAGGCTCGGCGTTGAAAACTTCTGACTAAAATTATAGTACTCTGCAGAGTGTTTAAATACAATTTCAAAGAGTTTTCTCTCCGTGTGCTAATGTGTGTTCTCTTGTATGTGAACTGCACTTGTTGCTGCGAGGAAATCTTGACTCGGGCTGCCGGCTCATTTCATTTGCAAATTTCACCGGCTGCGAGCAAATACCGGCCACCGGGGAAGCTTCGCGAGCGAGCACACCGATCCACGTCCATATATGTATATATATACACCGTTATATAAGACGTGTGAGTCGAGTCAACGTTGATTTGCCACCGAAAGTCGAGTCAGTGGCAAAGGTCTTTCTGCTCTGTCAGGCCTCTTTTGATTTTCACATTATTTGGTCGGCCACGTATGCATTTAATTCTTATTTAATTATGAATGACTCGCACCCCAAGTATATCACAAAGTGAAAAACTGCTTTAAATTATGCAAAATGAAGGGTCTATTGATTATATATTACTTGAACGAACGAATGAGTCATCACAGCATTAGGTTGTTATTTCTTGGTTCGAATTAAGTGACACTTTTAAGGAATTAATAAAGTATAAACGGGAAGACACAAATGAACGTCGATTCGATATCAGAAGAAATATAACGCAATGCATTAGAACAAAAATACCTCTCTCTCTATGCTAAGACAGATATTTTTTGCCTCCTTGGGTTTTATAGTGATATTCCTGATATTCTCCCTTTCTTAATAGGTAAGGAAAATATTAAATGTCTTCAAAAGCACGTTTATGCTTCACAATTCCTCCCGGTTTGAGGGCACTAATAAGTGTATGTATGGCACTGCGAATAGGGGAGAGGTACGGATCACTCGCTGATGACCCTCCTGTCAACAATATGCAAACTTAAACATTCGAACTAAGTGCGGTGCCAAAATTGCATTAGACGACAGAAGAGAGGCGTGTGATTGTAGGACATTTTCTATTCTCTGTTGAGCAATGCAGCGGAAAATTCCCGAACCCCAAGGTTATGTGTGTCTGATTCGTCGCGGTTCCGTTTCTTTTCCCAAGCACAAAACTAATTAACGTGCAAAGTTTGGTAGACGTGCGGGTGCGAGTGACTGCATTTCCGGTTGCTTCGTTTACAAACATACATATGTGTACGTAAGTGTACGTATGTACATTTGAATTTGTTTAATTGCGCGACTCTAATGATGCGGAAACAGCAACAAAAATTACACAAAAAAGAAAATACGCGAGATATGTGGTAGAGGGGGTAAACAAAGCCCCGTCGCCCACTAAAATTACTTGGGCGAAACACTTACATCAGATCATTCGCGCAAGTTTTTCCCAAGTGCGAATTAGTGGCAGTTTTATGGGTTTGTTCTTGAATAGGGGGACAGTGAAAAAGCGCAAGAACACCTGTCCATGTCATGGGTTTACAGACAAGTCGAGTTCGAGGTCGTGACCTTTGTATGTGTGAGCATTCCGGTCAAGGATCTATTTGTGTTCCGAAGAAAGGCATGCGAATAATGTCGCAGGGTTCAATGACTCGGTGCGTGTCAATGTTTTATCAGTTTTCGACTGACAAATTGACCAGAGACCAACTGATAGGAATCGATTTTGCATTATAATAATAATAATAATTATAATAATATAATTTGATATTTAAAATTGATTATGATATACTTTATTGATTGGTTCAGCATCTTAAAGAGGCTTTTTTCCAAAGGCAACCAGAAGATTTTTTTTTTGTAATTTTGCAAAATATTCCAAGTGTTCTCGTGCGCGACTATTGTAGAGTTCAAATAAAAGACGAGCTTGGCCAAGACGTCATGATAAAATGGCGTAATGTACATCCCAATATTTCTGGGAACATGTTGAGCAACACCCATTGGTATTGCAAGCATTAATAATACTTCATTCATTTGAC
Source organism: Drosophila punjabiensis (assembly GCA_008042585.1). Classification (NCBI taxonomy): domain Eukaryota; kingdom Metazoa; phylum Arthropoda; class Insecta; order Diptera; family Drosophilidae; genus Drosophila; species Drosophila punjabiensis. Next base: position 19,888 of record VNJR01005057.1, read on the forward strand.
AATTGTAACAGGCTACTTTATTGTTTAAAACATTCCAGGGCTATCATCCTGTTGCCTTAAATTTTGAGAAAATTACCCACTTTTTACGATAAACAATAAACTTAGCTCTACCACATTCGGCTGTTTTTGAAACGCTATCGAAATTATATTCATGCCGAAATCGATACAGTTGTTATATCATTGCTTAAACCCTCGCCAAAAACTGGTGGGCAAGTTCAAATATTTGCCCTTAAATACCCCCGATTCTCGAGCTATTCTCCTATTCTGAGCTGAATCATCTTGTTATTTGCTTTCTGAACCGATAAGCAAAAGTCAGCACAAAGGCAAGCCGGTGTTGAAGCTAAAAGCGAAATTTGAGGAGCCCACCAAAATGCTAAAAAAGAAACTAAAAAGAAGCTTCTGAAAATCGTACACCTTTGCATATCCGTCAGAATGCTGCCGGCCACATGACCAGTGAGTGATGATGATGGCGGTAATTGTGGGGATATTGCGATATTTATTTACACACATATCCAATATCCAATCACGTTCAAGGTAAATGATGACTAAATTTCGCAAAGTGCAGTCAAAATAAAAATAATAATAACATTAATAATAACAAGAAAGGAAGCTATCTTCGACATCGCCGAAGTTTGTATACCTTTGCAGGTTGATACATACTTTTATATTCATGATATATAATTTATAAAATGCAGAAAAATAATGTAAATCATATATTAGATTTACATTATTTTTCTACACTTTATAAATTTGCAGTTTTACATTTTCCTCTACATTTATCGATCGGTATTTCATAAATAAAACAAAATTAAAACTGAAAATCTAAAGTAATTTAAAACGCTCATATCCCAGAGTAGATGCAAATATGTATGTATGTTAAAATTTGACAAAGTTTTATAAAAATTATCGAAATTCTGTAATAATATCAAAAGCTAAAACCCCAGCCCAGGGACTAGTTTGCGTAGAAATAAAACATCACAAGCAGGAACTGTTTACAGTTATTGAGGGGCTGCTAAAGCTAAATTAAGCATACGCCCTGTGGTCGGTGCTTAAAACAGTTTGTTTGGTCTTTATTTCGGTCTTTATTTATGGTGCGGCGGCCAAGCTGGCATGTCAATCAAATTAATTTTTGCGATAGGCCCAAGGCAAGCAAACAAGCTAGAGTTCTTATCACCCCAAAAATGATATACCCATAGCGTAGTCCGTAGTACGAGTATGTATTTGCTTATCTACGGGGCTTGTCTAGAGGGGGTCTGCCTGGCGCTGATAATTTGGCATTTAAAAATTCTGCACTCGGTAATCAAAGTTCTTTTGCGTACACACTTGACCTAAATGCGCAATTCTCGGCGAGCCACAAATTTTTGGAGCCTACTGTAGAGTACACAGAAGCACGAGGGGCTTATATAGTATAGAATACTCTTATGTACCGCCTTATTCCCTATATACTTTCACTTTCTTCTTACGCATGCGTCACTAAAACTGGGGGCACACAACATTTGGGAAGTTTGAGAGAAAGTTGACCCTGACGCGACGTTTTTCCTTTCATTTTCTATATTCATCGCTTCACGTTTCAAATGCTGCATAATACCTTTGGCGTATTTGAATCCTTTATGCGGCAAATTATGCCATCAAGTCGATTTTTTTTCCATATGCAGTGCTTTTTTGCTGCCCAAAAAAAAAAATTCTTTCGTTTTTATGCTGATTTATGGCTTAATTATGTGTGTGCCCTTGAGATGCCCCCCAACTAATTCGGACGGATTTTATGATACCCTGTTCGCTAATGGATTCCACATGCTTAAGTGGTAACTGCACTACCACCGAGTGGGGGAAATGCTTAAATTCAATTCATTGCGACTTCCATGCTTTCACTTTCGCTTTTGCATTTATATACTTGGGGGGTTTCAAGGACGCCCCACCAGAAAGAGCACGAAGCACTGTTATGCTTAACAGAATGCTGTTAGCACGCCGCTTTTTTCATCTCTCTCTCACTCTCTCGCTGGCACTTGTTTACGCTTAGCTGTGACGCTTATGTAGGCAGCAGCACGTGCAACGTTAGTTCTTTTCATTCTCATACTTTGGACGAACTTTTAGCTGAGCGGTTGTGTGCGTAGACGTGTGCGAGTGTGAGTGCGTAGGCGGCCGGCCGTACCAAGCTCATATATATTTTGCATTATTTATACAAATTTGATTGCGGTATATGGGCGACGGGACAAAAAGGGGTGGCGGCCGGCGGCAACTTAACCTCAATTGAACCGAGCACTCTTTGTTCTACAGCTGTCATGTAAAAAGCATTATATTTGATACGACTTGTGAAATATTCCCTGAAAGTCTCTCAAAAAGTTAATCAATATTCGTCTCTGTTCTGCCTTTCTATTCTGTATCTCTTCCCCATTTTTATCAGTGCGTCGTCTTCGTCTTTCTTCGTTTCAAATCGCTCGGTGTTGATATTTGTTGTTGCGCTGATAATAAAAATAGAACTTAACTTTATTTTTCTTCGCGTTGCTTTGGCCGCCTGCTCCTCCCCCAGAACCTTCTCCAACTTCTGGCGCTCTCCGCGCTCTTCTTCATTTGCTGTTTGTTTTTACACAGCGATAAAGATAAAGGCCGTTTATTTAAATCAAGCGTACGAATTGTCCGCAAAAGTGCGCGTGTATGTCAGCGATTTATAAAGCTATCAGCTATCAGCACTGCTCCCTTTGGCGAACAGATGCGCTACATTCATTTATAGCATTATAAAATAATTTAATTATTCCAGAGCCAGCGAAAAAAAGAGGTGCAGAAAACATAAAGAGCGAAAGCATATCAGAGATGAAAAACGGTATTAAGCCAGCCAGGCGACAAATGTTTCAAGTCAACCCGTCGAATTTACTCTTTTATCCTATCCCTAAAATAGTTTTATGGAATTAAATTTGTCCTTTGCTCAACAAATCGTAATACTTGTAGTGCCTAACTAGAGGTTCTCAGTAAAGTTTAGAAAAAATCTGGTTGAGTGTTGATTAATTAGGCATGCTCGCACGGCATTGAGCCCTGCGATTTTTGTCGCCTGGATCGCAGCATCCAGCTAAAAGCAACCCTGAACTAATGCATGTTGCATTACGTGAGCAATCAACACTAGCGTCGCAAACGCTTTTCTGTGACAATGGTGACGATCGATCGAGTTTTTATTTTTCTTGCAACCGCAACGTAAAGTCAACAAGTCTGATAATTGAGTGAATTTAATTCCAATAAGGCTATCCTCACATTGTCTTAGCCCTATTGATGTTGTTTTTTTTTTGTTTGTGGTAAAGCTGATCAAGTTTATCATAATATTTACTGCTACTAAAAGGTACTTTTTAATAATTACTGTCAAAGTGTAATAAAGTGAAAAGACGAAAATGCTTAAAAATGTTGAAAATAAATAAACGCGTCGTGGCAAAAAACAAAAAAAAAAAAATAAAATAAAATAAGCAAGAACAAATAAAATGGTGCAGCTTTGACTTAATTTCAGTGCGTTCAACCTAGGAGCGAGCGAGATCGAGCGAGCTTTTCGCGGTGCAACGCTCGGTCTCTCTTCCTTTTGCCAAGTACATAGTGGACGAAAGAGTACGGGAGAATGATGAGTGATGTGATTTTTATTTACAGTTGAAGGATTATGTGACTTTATCAAGGCAAGACAGAGACAACGGCACCTGATCGCAGTGTTTTTATTTTTCAACTAAATTGACGAGAGCGACAGCTGTAAAGTCAACAATAGCATACACAGACACTTGTTTACACTGCGTTGCAAAAGTGTAACAAAAAATATAACTATAATTTGTCTAACGACGAAATAACTGACAACAAGGACCATGCATGGAATTACACATCTATACCGCCAGCATGCGGTGGAAAAACAGCTGAGCGGCGGCGAGAGCTGGTCTCGCCACATTTACCCCGGCTACGGCAGCAGTGCCGATGCCTCATCGCAGGGCAGTCGCCTCTACAGCGTTGACTCCTCCAGCAGCTCCAGTTCAAACTCCAACAACTCGGGGGGCGGAGGAGCTGCAGCCGGTGAAGGCATTGGCGGTGTTACTGGCAGCGCCTACGCCCAGTGGCAGAGCGAACGTCACTCGCAGCCACAGGCTGTGCCCGATGTCCACAAGTCCCTGGCCAACCACAACCACTACCGCAACTCACCGACGCACCATGCCCACCAGCAGCACGCCACCAGTGGTAGTCTGAAGCGGACGCCTTCCTCGAAGCGCAGCTTTCTGGAACGATCTCAGAGTCCGGCAATCTATGGCGTAAGTTGACTTTGTACAAGGAATGAATTCAAATGTGTTCCCAGAATCAGCTATTCTTCAATACAATTCCACCTTGCAGAGCATGCGCCGTACTGCGGGTCCAGATTTCGGATCGCCACCACCCACAGCCCCAGTGGGGGGCGGCGGCTACTTTCCCCACGATCTCGACGACATATACGAGAGCCAGGCGGACCACCAGTATTTCACCCACACGGGTGCCAGCGGGCAGCCGCAACGGCCCACGGCTATCTCGATCTTCCACCGCGTCACCGCCGCCCACAACTCGCTGGACGACTACAGCTTCAGCGGGGACTCCCGCCAGTCGATGAATAGCACGGACAGCGGCACGGGTAACGGACCCTTTCAGCGCCATCGCTTCGACAACTCGTCTTTCGCCAAGAGTCTCAGCGTTGACGAGCCGGAGCAACAGCATTCGCCTCACAAGGAGGGCAACGGAAAGCATGGAAAGCATCACCATCATCATCATCACCACCATCACCACTCGATCCAGGAGATGCTTAAACATTTTGGCAAGAAAATCCACGTTTGGCCCAGGAAGCACCACGATGCCCAGAGCGTCTGTACATCGCCGCAGAACGATCCGCAAGAGAATTTCCGCACCAGGTCCAAGAGCTTGGACGTTAACACGCTCAGTCGTCCAAATCGCATTCTGGACGATTGCGGGGCCACTTATAAGATCTACGATCGCATAGTCAAAGAAGGTAAAGGGTTTTGGGGGGGACCGGGCGGAGAGTTTGTGGTACTTGCAGTTCTGTTAGAGTTACTCTTATAATCTTATACTGTCTTAATATTTAGGACTAATTCGAATATTACCCACTTTAAGGTGCTCATATGCGTCGTGCATCCGCGGATTTGGAGAAACGGCGTGCTTCAGTTGGCGCGGCAGGTCGCGGGCTGCGAGGAGATGGAACGCTAGATCCACACCATGCAGCCATCCTCTTTAGAGACTCAAGAGGGGTAAGTTTCCAACTTAATGAACCCTATAAACAATGTATATATATATATTTTTTTTTTACTGGGTTTTTAAGATTCATAAGAATTCAGCAATGTATTCAGAATTGTAGCTTTTAGTCCATAATTTTAGTTACTATAGAAGGTGGTTTCTAGCTTCGCATTTTTATACCCTTGCAGGGTATTATAATTTCAGTCAGAATATCTGAATGAAACTTTGCTGACAGTCTTCTATATACATAAGTCGGAACGAGCCGGATCGGACGACTATATCATATAGCTGCCATACAAATGATCCGTAAATTTGTTGAAAAAATTATAACTTCACTGTTTTTTAACATATTTTGATCAACTCTCGCTTATGAGCTTTCTATGTTGTTTAAGATTTTTGGATTTAATTGTATAAAAATCGGACTACTATATCATATAGCTGCCATAGGGACGGTCTTGAAATTTTCAGAAAAAAAATTATAGCTTTGTCAGTTTTCAACAAAATTGCTTCTACTCTTGGATACAAGTCTTTCATATTTTTTCAGAATTTTGTTGCCAATTTCATAAGACTCGCTGCCATACAAACGATCGGTAAATGTGGAGAAAAATTACATTTTACTTTACATGTAAAAGTGTAAAAAAAATCTAAAAAAAGTAAAACTATAAAAATTGAAAGTAGTTTATATTGTAATATATTGGAATAGATTATAATTTATACAATTTGAATCTGCAAGGGTATACCAACTTCGGCGTGCCGAAGTTAGCTTCCTTTCTTGTTATTTTTGCACTTCCTGATCTCTTTAAATAGGTAATGTCTTCGCATTCTGATCCAAAGCTATTATTGGCATTGTATCTGTATAATTTATTTCTCGTTTTTTGTTTGATGTTTCTGTTTTGCTAGAATCTTCTTGACCAATACACCCTTGACTTTTCCCATTTCCACCGTTTCCACCGGTTTACATGCATAATACCTTCCCAGGGATACCCGTTGCACCCTGTTCTTCGCTTCAAACATTTACGTTTAAAAAGCAGAGCTCGTATCTTTTGTTTAGCTTGCCTCAAAATTCAAAGACATACCCACTATAAACAATTTGTTAGCATAATGATAGTTATAGTATAAATGTAGCAACCAATCAAATAAACCAATAATATTTTCATACAAAATATAAATAAGCCTTCTGAAATCGATTAAAATGATAAAATATTGTTTGTGTTTGTTGCATACTTTTATGTCTACAAACTGCGTAATTTACACGTAATTTTACATTCATAAAATGTATTTCACATATGCTATGAACACATTACGTATACGTAATTTATAAATAATAACTTCCCATTAGAATTTTCAACTGTGATGTGGGGTTTTATTGAAATTTTACCATTATTGGTGAAATATCAGCACGGATTAATCAGT
>VNJR01005058.1:0-19413 GCA_008042585.1 Drosophila punjabiensis
CGTCCTTCGAGACGCCCGTCGGGCTCAATAAAAATGCCAGGACAGGCGGCCAGGACATTCAGCCCTGATTTGCAACAACAAAAACTGGAAATACGAACAAACAGAGACATCAAATGAGGCATTCCAAGGAGCAAACTGCAAAACAGATGATTCCGACATTATCATTCCAGCTCAGTTGTGTGGCAGTTGATGCTGTTTTCACCGCTTTTGCCGCATTTACTGCTGCTACTGCCACGGCTGCCGCTGCTGCTGCTGCTGCTCCTACTGCTGTTGCTCAGCGTTAAAGTAAACGACATTAATGGAAACATCAAAGTAATTTGATTGCATTTTCTCCCCCACAATGGATATGAATGAGCAACGTCGCGCAGCAGCAGCAGCCGGGCTGGCGGCCTGACAGCCAAACGAATGAAAGAATCCGCATATATATGGCATGTGTATGGAGATAGAAACACTGAGAGAAATGTTAAGGGATTAATTGAAAAAGATTGTAAGGTTTTATTTAAATTTTAAAGGCTTCTTTCTGATTTATTTATACCGCTTTTGCTAATATATGCTTCATGAATATAGATATTTATTAATGAATTCATAGTTTAGACTTTCTATCGAACTCTTTTTAGCACTCGCTTTTGCACTCGTTATGGCTCTCGCTATGGCTCTTGCTATGGCTCTCGCTATGGCTCTCGCTAGGGCTCTCGCTATGGCTCTCGCTATGGCTCTCGCTATGGCTCTCGCTAAGGCTCTCGCTATTGCTCTCGCTGTGGCTCTCGCTGCTCGTTTCTAGCTTATAAGATTGTTTATTAATAATCCCATTTCAATCTATTTTTTTAAGTTTTTTTTTCAAATTGTGTCTTATTTTTTGCTCTGTGTGGTTGAGCCCCTGGGGTTTTGTCTGTGTGTATCTGTGTGGGCTGCACGCATAAGTAGCAGTAGCACTGACTGTGGCAGGCTTCTCGTCGCTTCACCGTGCGCCTCTATCCTCTGTGGTACCAGCAGCTCCCGCTGTTCTGCCATTGATATTTCACCACCCGCAGTGGCCCCGCCCAGAATTTTCTTGCTCCTCCTTAATGGCATCTCATTTTCATGCGTGTGTGTGTTTTTTTTCCCCCATACCACCGCGCTTTATGCCCTCCACCCTCCCCGCTTCGTCAGGACCCAGTTGATGCTGTGTTAATTTCATTTGCCGCACAAAAATAGACAACACGAAATGGAATATGTCCGACAATGTAATTGCCATGACCAAAGCAAATAAAATTAGGGCCAAGTCCGAGGCCGATACTGCTGGATACAAAGGATGTGCCAAGATGAAGGCCACACTTAAAGTGGCATTAGACGACGTCCCGTAATCATAACTCAATGGCAGATGAGCGCCAGTCCCCGAAAAAGGGTCTCCTTTCGGACCCAAAGCCTTATTTATGTTCTACATTTTTGAACCCATTCGCACATAAATTATGGTAAATTAACCTGAAACGACTCATTAAATAAACATTTTGGCCTACAAATGCATTTCTATTTGGCTTTTACAAAGGACAACCTACCACACACACACACCTGAGATTTCCGAGGTGTTTGTCATATTTATTTATGGGACCCGGCACCGTTTTATTTATTTATATTCAAATTTTAAGACGGTTCTGCATAAATCAATGTTGGTCCATTGTTCCCGCCGATGAAGTTGCCGTGCCTGAATTATGCAAGACAGGGAGGGAGGGAGAGTCCTGAGTGGGTGTCCTTATCAATTCCTGGCACAAACACATGTCCTCATTTTGCGTCCTTTTCGGTATGCAAATGCTTCGCCCCCGCAGATGTTTGCGGTTGTTTGTCTCAACTACATTTCTCCTTGGGCCAAACTTTAAGATTGAACCCGTTTTCGCCAGCCCAAATGTGTTGTGTCAGCTGCCTTCGGGGCCTTCGTGACATTTGAGCTGAGTTCAGCTCGGCCAGAGTAGATGGCGAGTTCGGTTCACAAGGGTCAACAGCAAGATTCAAATGCGAGTTTCTTTTCTATAAGAGTTTTCTACGTTTCAATTGAAATCACTCAAGCTTTTCATATCTTGTTTGCTTGTCTGAAAAAGGTAAGCCAAGAAGTTTTTGGCTATTAAATAAAGTATTAAGCAGACATTTTTCAAGATTTCTTTTCGTCAAAGTCTAGATTTTATCGAATATCAAAAAGTTTTGAGCAGCAAACGAGTGTCAGAGTGGCAGACTCTTTGAATAATTTCAATGGTATGTATTTCCAAAAGTTGGCTGGTTTTAAATTAATATCTTTAGATTAGGTGGCTTAATAGAGTCATAAAAAAGTTTGCAAGAAATGTCATTAAAATTTATAAGGTCTTTAATAAAGTATTAACAATATCTTTACCAAGATTAATCCACATTCAATCGCAGTATAACCCAGAAACCTAAGATTTAGCAGAATAAATATAGATATCTGGAGAGTTAACAATTTGTACAGGTGCCACAAATAAATTCCAGAAATAAGATTTTCATTCATTCAACTCAACAGAGATAAGTTCATCAAATATCTCATTTTATCCAGGAAATTGGAGGGGTGTCAATATTGAAAGAATGTTCCCTTAACCCGATGCGACTGCCCCTCCATTCGTTGCTATCCATAACCCCGTGAAATATGACTGAATCGCAGGACCCTTTTCGGCTGGCATTTATTTGCGTTTGCGTTTCCCCTGCCGCCTAGAATCAACAAAACCCACAATCCACGTTTTACACCAAACAAAAAGATCAAGCTAACAACTCAAACTCAAACTCAGGGCTTCCAGTTGCCAGTTGCCAGTTGCCGGTTGCCGCTTGCCGGTTGCTGGCTGCCAAGTATTTTCACGCGCATTAGCTGCTCGTTTTCGGGGGGACTTTTACCCAAAAAACTCAGGCAGGCACGAGGGGAGGGGATTAAACTGGAGCTGAGCTGGGAAAATATTTGGCCTACGTAAAATATGCAGAAAGTTCATCATGAAAGCAAATAAAACGCATACGCTGCGTGGGCCCCGAACAGTCCAACAGGGGCTGCCTGTCAAAATATGAATAATGGCGCAGCCAGATGAGGGGCCTTCGGTTGGCCTTTTTACCCTCACATTTCTCACACCCTTCTCCATTATTTTGTTTTTCTTTTTCGTTTTTTTTTTATTTTAAATAGCAGCTGTAAAAAATTAAAAGCCTGCAGCTGCCTGCGGCTGCACAGGAATAAAAAGAAATACTGCCAAGTCAGCTGTAAATAGCTCAGCCGCCTGCCCTCAATCCTCCCTTCGTCTTCTTCGACATCTTTGGTGAATGAAAGCCAAGGCAAGGTCAAGTACACGAGTGGGTGGCCCAGAGCCCACTTTGCGTACACCGAGAAACAATTCAAGTAGTTGAATTTTTCTACTTGAAAATACCTTATCTTTCGGCAGAGGTTTTCCAAGAATATTAAACTTGTATTGCAGGTGCCTGGGTGCCATGGTCAAGGCTAAAATAAATCTATATTTATATTCCATGAAAAATATATTTCTTTATGAGAGAAAAGAGTATTTCAAAGACTGTCTTAGCTCTGAGGTTTTTTCTGGGTGGGCGGCTTTAGATTGTTAATTTTGCATGAGCGGCGTGGGGTTTGGGGCTTTTCTGCTGACCACTTGACAAAAATTGAGGCTCCCTTCGAAAAATAGGCGTGGAAAAGTGAAAAGCAGTTCGAAGTTTATGGTGCCTACGTGTCGGCCATAGTTAATTTATTATCCTGGCCATGTCCCTCCCTTATTTACCCACCTCCTTCCAGGCTTTAAAACATTACTGACTGGTGGATGTCTTTTTTGTCAGCTTTAATCAATTGCTGGGAAAGCTTTTTATCTGTCCTGTCAGGCGAAAAAAACAAATTATGACAAAATGTATTCGTAAAAGGAAAAGTTGTGAGCCTGAGAAAACGAAAACGAGAGAACGAGTCTAGGTTACCCTGGCAATGGCGGGTCTAAAAATAAATACAGATTTGTAATACAAATGCCGGTTTATTAAGTCTGATAATCCACCTCACAGGGTAAATAAATATTCGGCAGGATGCGACTTCATGATGACACTGTCACGAGCAGAATCCTGTGTCATTAATCTCCCATCCCCCGTAGAAAATTGGCCTCACTCTCCTTATCGCAGCTTATCGCACCTCGGTCTCCTTCGGTCTTTGTTTCATTTTTGGGTCCCAACTGATTGATGGCCGCTCATTTGCTGAGATGCCGAAATGCCGAGAGATGCCTCCTCCTCCTCCTCGTCTGCATTATTATGCCGAATAAATCACATAGTCTGGTGCGTTTGTGCATGCAATTTGCATTTAATTTTTAGTTGAGCTCTCGATGAGATCTAGTTTCGGGTGATTATTTGTCTGACTCAGCTGCAAATCGGATCGAGTTGTCGTCACCGTTGTCGGGCGATAAAGTGTTGACAAATTGTTTGGCATTTCCCCCTCAGACTGGAGACAGGATGCATGAGAGAGAGTTGTGGTACTAAGAGCTAGCGATGTTTAGATATGAAATATCGGTAAAGGTATCGAGTTCGATTACATATCGAAATTATGGCAAGTTTACAATTGCAATATAAATAAGATTTAAGTAGGGAACTATTTAATTTTAATTTTAAATGAATATTAGAGATAGCTTTGTAACTTAAGTATATTTAATATTGCAGTGCCAATTTTATTAGGTGACAAGTATATAAATCGACAAGTAATTATCGAAAATTCGATATATTTTATATAAATAATTTTTGTATTCGCTTGGAATATTCTATTCATTTTTTTTTATGTAATATGAAGATAATATATCTATATTAAAGTGAATTTTATTTATAATTTTTAATATAATATAAATAAAATTCCAATATATATCGGTATTTTATTTTTCTACCATCTCTACTCCCAGCAAGGACCTCCGGAGTTTACCTAATTAAGTTGCTTCGGCTAATTTCGGCAGACAGACGGACGGACGGACAGCGGCATTAGCACTTCACATATCATCATCAGAGTCCTTCGCCGGGGAGTCCGCAGCTCTCGCCAAATGTCATCAACACTAATGGAATAATTTGAAATCTACTTAGCTCGAAGGCAAGGACAATGGGTGGTCGAATTTGGCCTCATTCTCCTCCGAACTTTTCTCCGCTCCCTTCGGCTCCCTTGCCCATCTATCTCTCGCTTTGTTGATAATAACATTATTTATGTTGTTTTAATTATTTTACGCATTTTACCACAGAAAATTACAATGAACTGTGCAGAAGTGGGCGTGGACATACTGTGCCGGGCCAGGCAGGAATCCTTGCCCTTTGCCCCCATGCATTTGTAGTTGTAATTAAGGACGAAGCGGGCTAATTGAATTATGTGAGTGATGGTGGTGACACAAACACAAACACGGAGCTACACACACCCACCGAGTCCACAGGGTGTCCATTAACTTGTACAAATTGCTGACGACTTCAAGTTCGAAAGGCTTAAGGTTGGTGCTTGAGAAACATGTTTTCGCACTTAGGAGATTTCTTGTTGACAAAACTGAGAAATTTGCCAGTAATGTTTTAATGTAGTTTGGGGTAAATTCTGGCCAAGAAATTGTCACTTGGCTGGGGGCCAAAAGGAGTAATTTGCTTCAATTACAAGTAGTTTAAATAAATAAATTTTGTAGAGCTCCAAATTTTAACTTTATTTATTTTATCTTTATTTTTAGTAGTTCACACTTAACTGTTCTCTAAATATTTCCTCTCCAAACAATCCTAGCAACACCCTATATATTCTGTTATCATTCAATCCACTGAGTAAATAATACATTGCTCTTTATTTACACTAATCGCAATTTTACTACTGCCCATAAACGTGACAAACTTTCATAATTCTTTGGCAACGCAAACGAACAACAAGTAAATATTTACCAATGTCTACATAAAAGTGAGAGAGAGCTGAGCTGCTCCCATAAATTGATTCATTTTGTTTGCTAATTATAGGCAAACGATAGGCCATTAAACCGCGTATCGCCAAGGCAAAAAACAGAAATAATAAAAATATAGTTCCAAGGAGCCCAGAAAGGCCAATTAACTTTGGGGCTAGCCTAGAGCAAAGTTTGTTTTGTTGAAATGGTAAAACAATCATTAAAGCAGATTATTGTAATTAGGAAATTGTAGTCAAGTGAAGGTCAAAGCGATTCTTGATTAGCAGTAAGTGAAACCACAAGTAGGACAAGTGACCACAATGCTTAAGACCTTAATAACTTAAGACTTTTATTTATGAGACATTTCTGATAAACTTTAATTCCAATTAAAAATATTGCTTTAAAAGGCATTAAGCCTTGCAAATTGCAATATCTGATTGTCGATTTATAGATTAAATCTTAAGTACTTATGTTCAATTGTCTATTTAACCCATTTCCTCTCTTCTCGGAAGGCCTTTGCCATGCAAATCTTTCTCGTTCAGTTTTTTTGCCTTAATTATGCGCCGGATTGCGCTTTATCGGATTGAAGCACGCACTCGAAAAGGTCATCAGCCATCATCGATGTATCGGCGCCGGGATCCTTGGACTACTTTATGACCCAATTATGCCAAAGTGTCTGACAGTTGTGCGATGCGTTTTCGCGCTGCGAACTGCGAGTGCTCCTACGGAGTTTTCTCGGGCCTGAGGAGCGCAACGGCCCAGGATTGTGGGGCTGAAACCATGATTTGTTTGCTTGACTTGGCTGACACGAAGCCAAAATGGTGCACGCACATGGCCCGATGAAGCCAAGCCAGCCAGCCCCCTTTTTTTTACCCGCAAAAACTTTCTCTCGCATACCGAGAAAATAATTATTTAAGGGAAAAAAATAATATAATTTCTTTTAAGAGAATAAAAGCTTGAATTTTAGGATAGGTTATTCTTAGAAAGAGTTTTTCTTTAACCATTTGACTTTAAAGTATTGAGAGAAAGTCAAAGTTGGCTACTCCTAATATGTCCTCAAAACCTATATCTAATTTAATGATTTCGTTTTGTAATATTTTCACCAACTACATCACCATTTCCCTTCCCATTTTCTTTCTCTGCATGGCATAGTTTGGTGTGTGTCTGGTGTCTTGTTCCTTTCGATTTGATTGCTGCAATTGCTTGGCAATAAATAAATGAGAGAGGCGTTTGCAGTTTCAGAATGCTGTCTATTACGTGCCTGGCATGAAAGTACTTAACCATGGCTGTAGTCGCAGCCGTACATTGAAATGTAATTTAAATGGATTCCGCTGTTCCATGTCCCCTTTTTTACGTGTTGGGTCACTTCGCTGCGGCGACAGCGACATTTATGCTATCCGAAAGCAGTTAGCAAAGGGGTTATTCCTGGAAAAATTCGGTGGCCGAAAGGAAACCCTTCCGAGTTGGCCAAGTGCCAGAGCTCGTCCTGTCCTGTCATAAAGGCAACTATTACGGCGACACTTGATGTCGAGAAAGAGCGAGCCAGAGAGAGATCCCGGGGATATCCTATAATCAGCAGCAACGGCAACTAATGGCAGCACTTAGTGCCGGGGCACCTTCTGCCAGGACGACTCTCCACTCATGAAACTGTGATGAGGAGGGCGGGAAAAGAAAAAGGAAGCCGGGACGAAATGATTTCGGCATACTGTTAAATTCATTGAACACATTCCAGGGACTTTAATGGCCATTCGCTGTTGCCAAATGTTGCGGCTCTGCTGACGCAGCAGCTTCATTAAGGTGCCATGGTCATGTCCTTTTCAATTCATTTTATTCTCTCGCAACCAGCACTGGCAGCTGGGTATTTCCTTAAAGTTAAGCTAGCCTTCAAATATCTGCTATCTTCTTCTATATTCCTTTGAAGTAGTTTAAAATAAAGTTTGCTAATTTTGTTTGGTTTTCATCCTTATTCCTGCTTTGCAGCATTTGACATAGTTTTGCCAAGTATTATTAAATAAAAGAAACTTAAGAGACTTGGCCTAATCTATTTATCATTCCGATGAAAAGACATTTCCTATGACAACTAAACGGAGGAAATATATTTCTTATGTATTTCAGTTTGATGTTATTTGCTGTGCCTTAATTAAATGTATAATTGATAACTATAAACTTTGTTTGAAGAAGTAAATTCCTAACTTTCAATTGACATTTAAGAGAATATTTGTAGTATTTCAAAAGTATTTTCCTTATCGAATGCCTTCTTCTTTAAAATGCCTTCTATTAAAACATGGAAAGTATCTTTTTGTAAGAATTGTTTTTTCTTTGTGTTTATTTTTATTTTATGCTTTTTAAAACCAGCTAGGATCACAGCACAATTTAGTTTTGTCTAAGCACTTACTACATTTAACAATTAGTGGCAGCTCAAAGCCTTGTCTCAAATCTTAATCACAGTTTTTCACCATCTTTTTAGGCAGTTTTCATGGCTTTGAACGAATTTGTTTGCATTTTGCTATGCTGCTTTGCAGCCTCGCTCCACTCGAGCGCTCATAAATTATGCAGGAGTCGTCGTCCTCTTGTTATTTTTTCCGTTGGCTTTTTCTGAATTTATGATGCCAACTTAAATCGCGAATATATTCCGGCGTTTCTGTTTGTGTTCAGTCCGGGTTCTGCTGATGTTGTAAAGCGCCTCAAGTGTTCGGCATGAAAATTTTTGTCACAATCTCGCTGTTGTTGGTAAAAGTTTCTACTCTTTTTTTTATTTTTATTATTTTGGTGTTGTATGCGTTGCTGTTTGTTAATAAATTGTTGTTGGTTGGAAAAGTCCGAAACAGGAGTCAACTTTTCTATGCCTGACTTTTTTTTGCTTCGAGGCAATTGCGTGGGCGGATAACTGGCAGTTGCAGTTCAAGTTTTTCGAACTGTTTTTTGCCGCTGTCAGGACAGTGCATTTTGGGAAGTGAGACACTTATCAACTATGAAATTTGTAGCTTTAAGGGATTATTTGCTAGATTTTTTGTTGATTTAAATATATATACATTTAATATATATATTAATTAAGGCAAATAATGCCCTTATAACTGCAGTTAATATATATTAATAGAATACCTTTTAAGTAAAAATAAAACAATGTAAGCTCCTTAAGCAATTAAACCTGTTACTGGTTAATATCTATTCTTTCTATTAAAATAAAAACCCTAATTAGTAATACTAAAGGCAATAATTTTTACAATGTCAGCGACCCAAAAATGGAAACAGTCGTAAAAGTTAGTAGCTTTGATAAAAAGCTCTTAAGTTAATCTTTAAATTAAATTACCTCTCCATCTACCCTTTTTTCCCTTTCTGAATGTGAAATCATTTAAATTTGGAAGGAAAGTAACACTCTTTCTTTGCTCTCAATCCCTTGGGGGAGACATTTCTTTACAAATTTAATGTTTTAATTGGTTTTGCCAATCTTAAGTGCTTCTCCAGGGTTTCCTTTCTTAATGGGGTTTCCTTGGTTATTATTTGTATGCTTAAAAATGAGAAAGCCGTCGTCAAGCCTTCGGTCAAATCTTATCACCTATAAAATCCTTGGCTTAAGGCTGTTGTTTGCATATCAAATATTTAAGGGAAACATGCTCCGAATTTAATGTTTCAATTGGTTTGCCATATCTTAAATGCTCCCGGCAACGAACGCTGAAAGTAATTTTAATGTAATTGGCATTACGTGCGGGGGATTTGTTTTTGGTATTTTTGGCATATCATTTTCATACAAATCTGATGCGAAGCACAACCCCTAAAAGCACAAGCACAAGTACCCCCATATTCTCTCCAATCACGGCAAACGAGCATAAAAAATAAGCATAGCTTACAACTAGGCAAGCACACACACCAGACACACAACGATGTCAAGGCAGGTCAACCCACGAAAAAAAAGAAACCTAGAACCTAGAAAAATCCGACAAAGTATTCGATGGGAATGGGAAGCAAAAACAATCGAAATCAGCAGCCCACGCTTATCACAAATCAACTCAAATTACGAACTCAAACACGGGGAGGGAAAGCAGTAAAGGAAATATTTGTGCGTGCATGAAACAAAGGCGAACACACAACACCTACACACACTATATACGCACACACTCGCCGCTCATCCATATGAAATTCAATAGGAAATAAGCCGAGGGAAATCTGAGCTGAAAATTTGACTGCGCAAATAAAGTAATATCGGCGGAGTCAATAAGGCAAATCGTCAGACTTGATTTCGATCATTATTACGCATACGCCGCATAGGCCGACGCCGTAGCGCGTTATGCAAATCAGACAACTTTTGGCCCAGTGTTTACTCCTCGGCGACATGAAGAAGCAGCCGCCTGGTGAGCTGGAAAATAATTTATAATTTATAGAGGAAATTACGGGCAAAAAAGCAGCAGGACTAGCGCGAGAGTGTCTTAACAACTTTGACGAAGCAGTTTCCACCGAGTTGAGCGAAAGTTTTAACTGATTTTTGATTAAAATCTTATCCCATAATAGCGGCAGGAAGTGAAAGTAAGCCAAAGCTGAAACTTTGATAAGTTTTCATCATTCCAACCCCTGCAAAGTCAGCCAAAGACAGTCTGACATATTGAAAGCGTCATGGAGCCGCCTTTAATTAAATTTGTTTGTATTTTTTACTTATTTGTTTTCTCAACAAATTGACAGATGACTTTGTTTTCCTTTTTGATTAGATTTTTCGGGAGAAAAATATCCCTGTAAAACGTTGATGCTCTGCATAAAAAACATACAATTTTTTGCTATCCTTGTCGAGGGCCTGTGCAAAAATCTATTCTCGGAAAATGTTATTCTGTTTACTTTGCGGAAGAGCTTGATTTTGGCATTCACAACTTTTAGCAAAAATTTCGCCGAACTCAATACAATGGCCAGGCAAAGCTTCCACATCGCCCACATCTGTTTTTTTTTTCTGTAACGCATTTGGATTTGGGTTTCCGAATCTAATAGCATGAAGAGCTTATAGCGATGAGGGATTAATTTTTTTTAAATGTGATGCCATTGAGATACTTAGCACGCCCTTGAAAAATACAGCAAATACACAAATTGAACCATGGATTTATGTAACATTAAGCTGGTCTGGTTTGAAATTATTTACGCTGAATTAAATCCCACCTAAATTTGTAATTGAGTATATTTTAGATAAGTTTTATGGCGAGACTGGTACTTATTTCTAGGCTGAAAGAAATATGAAAGCTAACCTCTGAGCCCGGACAATTAATATTTACTTTAGCTCAACATATTTTCTGCCCATTGATTCAAGGACCCTCAGTATACATATTTTTTCTCGCTGCTACACTTATTTTTCTGGCTGTTTGCAATCCCTTT
Organism: Drosophila punjabiensis; assembly: GCA_008042585.1. Lineage (NCBI taxonomy): Eukaryota > Metazoa > Arthropoda > Insecta > Diptera > Drosophilidae > Drosophila > Drosophila punjabiensis. The sequence goes on from VNJR01005058.1 coordinate 11,226, forward strand.
TATTGTCCTGCGCTGTCACGTGCAAGCGGTCAGCTCTTGTATTTGCCTAGTGCCATTTTGGTGATTGTTTGCATTGTTTCAGGACCAGGACCAAAGTCACTTTTTGTGCGCCTTTCTTTATCTTTCGCTTTGAATTCCGATGATAGAGAAATCACAGGGACAATGGACTGCCAAAGGGATAGCTCAGGGCTCATGCCAGCCTTGAAGGGTTCCTTTTTAGTCTCGAACGTGGGCGAAGGGCGAATGGCTTTGAGTATTTGAACCCTTGGCATCTCCTGCGATGCTGGGCTGTGTGCTCTTTGTCAAAATCTGGGAACTTCCACTTGAGGAGTAAGTGTTAAGCGGAGAAAATGCCTCAACACTCCATTAATTTTCCGGCGAAAAATTGAAAAAAAAGCAAGAGCAAGCAAGCAATCGCAGTGCCCAATTGACTAGACGAAGGCACTAAGACGAGAAGGGCGATAAATTCCCGGAAAATCCTAACTAAATGCGCTTCTTCAACTCGACTGCAATTGTATTGATAAGCGTTCAATTACTCTCATGTCCGAGAGCCTTCGGAAGCAGCTTTAAGTCTCTTCAAAATTTATGAGTGCCACTTGATCAGGTTTTGATTTCTGCAAAAATTGGCCTGGTCCCAGTGCCGCCTCGTGTTCACTTGCCCCTCTATTTAATTATTTACAAATAAAAAGCACTTGAATGCTCTCCAGAGACCCTCGCATATTTATAGCATTGCGCAAATATAGGTCGGGTAATTTATTGTCTCACAAATAATTCAAGCGGTTGACACTTACTGCAAAACTAGGGCCCAAAGTGTTGTGTCCTATCGTTGATTTATGGCAAATTATTCAAGCAGCTGTTCCGCAAACATTTTCCCTCGTCCGATGATGCATTATTAGTATGGGTTGAATCTGTTCAGTTTTTCGGTTAATATTTATTTTCTCAAGTTCACACACATTTCCAGCGATTTGGAATTTTGGCAGGCATTTTGCACAATTATTTGATTTGTTTTGAGTTCATAATTGTTTATTTGGTTTATTTTTAAAATACTTCACTTTGTTCGTTGTTGGATGCACAATATTTTTAAATACTACAAAAATGAAGGAAGTTTGTTATTAATTTAGCAAATATATTAAAAACACGTTTGTTGTTTTTATCTAGTTAGAAAATATATATTTTTATTTAATTAAAGGAAATTTTTATGAAAGAGTATCTGCTTTTTATACTTCTATTACAATAAATATTTTTAGACCATGAAAATCTAAGAAGAGTTTTTAAAAGTTATGTTTCGTTATTTAAATATATTACATAATATGTAAATGTATCAGATTAATAATATATTGTAATTTTCTTGTTCTTATTATTAATTTATTAATTTAATTTAAAATGAGTTTAATTAGAAAAATGTTTCATTTTTTTAAATACTTTCTTTTCTATAGTTATTTATTTTTAAATACTTTCTTTTCTATAGTTATTTTTAATGCTTACAAATCAGATAAAAGATTAAAAAAAACAAAAGATATTTTAAAAACGTTAAAATATTGTGAAAATTAAATTGAATGACTTGTTAGATCATTAGACTTGAACTTTTATATAGACTTTGTCAATGAAAAATAATCTAGAACTCATTTTTTAAATATTTGAAGTGTTCGAATATTGTTAATTATTTTTATTATTAATAAGATAAGCAAGAATTTAAAATATATGTTTTAAACTTTTAATTAACCATTTAAATCACTGAAAAATGATAGCTAGTAACGCAGCCGCAGCGCACGGAACGCAAAACGCAACTGACACGACTGCAGCGTAAATCGGGTAAATTCGTAGTCAGTTCTGGTTCGGCAGAGGATTATGTTTGATTTTGATTGGGAACGAACCGACGAAGCGACGACGATGCGAACGCCACCGAGCGAGAATGAAGACTGTGCGCCCGCAGCAGCAGCAGCAGCAGCAGCTCAGACCGGAGGAGCAGCCGCGGCAGTTAACTGCCAGTTACTGCTGCGTTGCCAACTGTTTCCTGTGGACCATGTCCTTGCGTTCCACCAGGCAAAGACACTGGGCAAAGTCAGGCCTCGTAAGCAAACACATTTGCAGACTCTCTTAGCCTTGGACTACGCTCTCTTAATTCGTATTCCTTCGCGCAGGCGTCCTGCGGGAACAGCTGTTTCTGGCCCGCAACAGCTGTTCTCGCTGGACTTTGTTTATGTTTTGATGGATTTTCCCTCTTACATCCTTTTTCGCCGTCGTCAGGAGTTTCCTTTTTTCGCATTTCGCTTTTCACTTTTCGTTTCGCCAGTTTTCTTGCTTGAGGCGAGGTTAAGGTCAGTTCAAATAGCGACAACAGATGGCGTCTTTGTCGCGCAAGGACGTGGAAAGCAACAAGGATATGGATACGGGTCCCAGGAGCACCTGGAGTAATGGTAATGGCTTCAACTAATTTATGCACTGTCGTTCGCCACGTGGCGTATGCGTAATACTGCGAAGTAGTCAGCCAGTAACATGTATAAATCATCGTTTGAGCTACTACCGAGGGGGCAAAGTAGTTCACAGATTAGAAAAAACTTTTATTTATGAATAAAGAGTTGTGGCCAAAGTCAAGTTTAATAGTGCCACGGCAACGGTATAGCCTTTTTTATAAGGTAAATACTATATGTGTGTATGATCTGTGGCCTGGGTTAATGCGTGTTTTCTTGTCCTGGGAGTGTATCCTTATTTATGTGTCTACTTGCTAGTTGTAAATCATTGTTTTTGTAAGGATAATTTAGTGGAAAGATAAAGTAATTCATAGATTAGACAGAATTTAATTTATAGTCTTCTTTACAGAATTAATGCTAATTTTCTTTGTAGCTCACATGATTCTGAAAACTATTTAAAACTGATAAAGATCTTTAAAGGTATATTTTTATTGTTAGGAATTAAAAAGTTTTGAGAACTTTATTAAAACTTTAATAATCAAAAAGAGGTTTGCCTAAAGAGATTTATAGTTCTAGTATTCTGGTATTCCTTTACAAACAACAAATATTTGACCAAAAATTAGCTTAGAAGTATATACACAACTATTGTATTTTCTCTAAGTAAACCCAAGCTTCAAATTCTGTTTCCAAACCTTAAATAGGTAAATTCCTAAATAAAACCCAGCAAGAGGTGAATTAAATGTAGCCACAAATGAAGATTTTTTGTACGGTTAAACTAAACCCAAAAACAGCTGCCAATCTGTAGCCTGTAGATCCTAGTCTTTTACCTAGCCTCAAATAGCTGGCCATTTGTCAGGCAAACACCCAGAGATTCAGAGATTCGGAGACTCTGGCGGCGGCTCAGACGAGTGCCGACCCGTCTGCGTCTGTGTCCTGAATTTATGGCCGGTTCCCTTTATGCAAATGAAGCAAAAAGCTGCTCCTACGACTGCTCCTGCTGCTGCTGGTGCCCCAAGTGAGACTGGAAACTGTGGAAAGTGTCGCCTGCCATGTTCGTGGCGCATGACAATCACTTTTGCTTCTACTTGTTTAATCCTTTAAGACGTCGTCTGTCGCCCCACAGGCAGTCGTCCTCCTTTACAGTGCCCTCTGTTCTGTTGTTGATTTTGGGCTAAATTGAATTTGTAATGCTGCTGGCGGAGAGGCAACCCTCTGTACGCCGCCTACGACAATTAGGCGATGGCAGGACCTGCAGTGCAGGACCCGAAATTACGAATAATCAGCCTAAATGATGCCGGGCCTCCCAAGGATGCGCCGCAAAAATGTAGATATATCAAAATGTTGTTTGCCCACGACACCGGAAATTACACTAGCTTACAAAATTTATTAAAAAAAACTAGCATGAAAAGATTTATATAAATTAAAATCACAGATTAACTTAGTTTCTTAAAGGGGCATTGGAAATTCATTTAAAAGTTTAGAAGAATTTTAGGAACCAGAAATATGTTTAACTTTAAATTTTACCAAAAATACAAAGCAAAAAAACTAGTGCCAAGAGAGCGACTTTTCTCGTTAGTGTTTCCGCTGCAAACGCCTCCGGATTTTCCGAGCCACCAAAATGGCCAGTGGAAATGCGCAGCAAATATTTCATAATGTGCCAACGTTTTTCATCCTATTTTCGAGGAAGGGCGGGGACCTGATACCTAATAAAGGCAAAGTGCCAGTCGCAAAAGTTTACCCGGCAGCTGCAGGAAGTGGGTGGAACTGCAACAAACTGCATAATTAGGGGAAAGCTTGGAAAAGTCAGGCCAAATGCAAATCAGGGGGAAAACTCAGATAGAGAGAGGGATGGATAAGAGGGTGTAGCTGCTGAGTGGCGGAGGAAGCAATGAATTACTGTGAATTATTAATGCAGCGATTAGAATTCGCGGATGGGCTCTAGTTTTCAGTAAAATTAAATACCCTGAAAAGTTGAAAACAAATGTGAGAAATCACTCATGCAGCAAGTCTAAATTTTAGCATTTCTACCAAAAAATTACTCAACTCAAAACACTTGATGGAAAGGCAATTAAAAGCAGAATTCTCTTGAAATATGCATACCATTGTTTTATTGGTTTTTACGAAAGTGCATCAAGGGTTGGTGCTCCACAACCATAAAACTTCCATCGCTTGGCATGTTTTTCAATTAAATAAAACAATTTATCGCTGCATATTTCGCGAATATCTGCAGCCATAAATAATAAAGCTAAAAAAGTACAAAACAAGGAATATTTTTGGCAAGCGAAGCGAAAGCGTATGCGAAAGTATTGTGAACCAGCTGAAGTGAATAGAAAATACCGAAATAAATGTGTGGAAATTGAAGCAAAGCAAATATATACGGAATTCTTGGAACTAAGGTAAATATGGGTTGTTAACAGTTTTATAAAGAATTTCTGGAAAATATTTAACAAGAGCTTTGATTGGTTTTTAAGCCAAATATATATTTAAGTTGACTTTATGAGGACGTAAAAGTGCTTTGATTTGTTTATATGTTTTTCTTCATCAGCTCTGCTTTAATTTGAATGTATTTTTCAGAGTATTTTAATTTGTTGCTTTATTCTTTTGCCGTTTTTATTTATTTAGCTGTTCTCTGGCTCTGAACGCGTGGGCATTTCGCTGACAGCTTGGCCACAATTTTGCGTTATACGCACATATTATTACGTATTGTTCATGCCAATCAACGTGGCCTAAACTGGGGTTTTCCTGAATGACCTGAATCCGCAAAAAGTTTATTCACAAAATCGAAATTCTTGCCATATTGCAGAATTGATATTGTGGCTGATGTAATAATGTAGATGCTTAGGAAAGGAAAATTATTTAAGGTCTTTAATATTTATTTGCAGTAAAAAATTATTGCCTTAAAAATAATAAAGATCCGTAATATTGTAATCAAGATTCTTTGCTTAAGTTACATGCTCTGAATATTAAAATTAATTCACTTGTTAATACTTTCTTTGGCTCATTAAAATAAAATTAAGCTAATCACGTCGTTAAATCACCAAATGAATGTTAATGAATCTTTAAATCTGTAAATAAGATTGTGAAACAATTTTATATAAGCTGCCATGATTTCGTTGGAAACCAGAAATGGGAGAAGTGCATTTATTTGTTTACAAATAGAACGTCAGTTGAATGTTAAACATTTCCTGGGAAAGAAATCGAGAGAAATGTGTCAGTAAATGTTTCGCCAGGAATTGGCGCAGACGCCGAACTCTTACCTTGCCACTGGATTATTCAGGATATATTTTCCACGACCCCTTTTTCCTGCTTATACATACAACCGCCCCTGAACGGTGGACAGAAACGGAACGGAACGCCTCTAAAAAACCAAGTGGGAGTGAGAGCACACCCAACTCAAAGCGATGCTGTAAACAAAAAGCTATATAAATCGTATAAAATAGAATTGCCGCCCCGCGCCGCCTCTCGCGGGATCTGTCGAGGATGTAACAAATATCCGACAGGCGAAGCCAAAATAATTTACACAATAACAGGGGGCAATAAGTCGCTGGCGATTTCGATTTGCATTTTATTCGATGCGTTGGCGTTGGCTTTGCCGTTTACGGGCACAAGGACATTTTTCCAACAGGAATAACATAGAACATACACCGGGCAGCAGCAGGCGTGGCGGCACATAAAATTATGGAAAATCTCAAAAGTAAAATAAAGAAAAGAAACACAACGTGCGGGGGCGATGGCGAGATTGTCACAAGCAGGCAAAGCCACAGGAATGAGTTTCACGAATTAAAAATGCTGAAAAGGCAAACACACAAAAGGCAAATATAAACTCCACGGGTAAATGTACAACATAAAGAACAAGGAAGCGAAATCCGACAGTAAATATTCTGGTTGATGGTAGCAACGTGCCGCTGACCTCCCAAATTTGCTTTAATACCCGGTTGGGCGACCGAAGATTTAAATTTATTAGATGAGCAGCGGAGGAAACTAATTTATGCGAGCGACCGCAAGATGGCGGCCGGAAGCGGAAGCGGTGCCTACAAAAGGGATGGAAAGAGAGAGAGTGAGAGAGAGAGACCCCTGCAGCTGGGAGTCCTCAGTTTTAGTGCCCGGCCAATGTCAACAAATTTTCCAGAGTCCGTGGTTAGTTAAGCAGAAACTTTAAGCGAAGTCAAGTCAGAGCTGACAGATCAGCTATTTTTAAGGCCAAAAGAGAATGTTTTTAAGGTGTTTTGAAGTTTATAAGAATATTAAAAGAAAATTATGCCTTTTGTAAGAATAAATAATGAATTTATCTTTACTTTGATCTTAAGAATTAAATTATATTAAGCCTGTAGCTTTTCGTGCGCTTATTCTATCGACTTTCTCTTCCTTTTTTTGCTCAACACTGACGTTCAAAATAGGTTTTGTCTTGTCCTTGAGCAAAAAATTTCTCTCCTTGACTGTATCTTTCGGCTTAAACAAAAAAATAAATAAAAATAAAAACACCCCAAATGCAGCGCCCAAGGCTGTTGTCGTTCATTTGCTGTAACCAACTTGGGTGTGTTTTCCCTGCTCCGCTCAAACAAAAGCTCATTAAGGAGGACGAACCTCATCCTCGCTCTCGACAGCTGCTCCTCCTCCGTTTGTCATGTTTCGCTGCTAAGTGAAATGTTGTGTCATTTGCAAGTTGAGTAAGTTAGTTCTTCTCTCTTTTTTCGACTCTACTTTTTAGAGGGAGCTGCGGATGCGTAAATCGGGTCACGGACATAATAACAATAAAACCGAATTGTTCAGTTGATTAATTCAAACGGAGGCGGAGTCGCCACCACGCAAAATTTGCGGTCACTTCGGTTTGGGAGGTCCATGAACCAAACAACACTCCCGTGTGCGTGTCAATGACTGCGGACTTCGTTCTCGTCTGCCGAAATCAATCTGGATTTTTGGATAGTCTAGCTGCTGGCTGGCATGCGTTTGGCATCATTGAAAGTGAAAGGAGAGGCGTGTCACGTAGGAGTTGAGTAAACAACGGCCATTTGAGAATGTCAACTGTAAGGATGCGTTCGTATAAACTGTTAGTTTTACAAGTTCCGAAAAAGGGTTCCCTACGGCGGTGATAAATGTTAACAGCAACTGCATTGGGTCCTGCAAAATCCCTCAGTATATTGGTAAACTGGTCAGGTGCCATTACACTGGACGAAATAGAGAGCCATTAAAAGATTATTAAATTGAAATAAATGTAAGATTAAATAATCTGTTTTTGACAATAAATGTACATTTAAGTTTTGTCAAATTATTAAGAAGTATTTAGACTTAAAAACAGAGTCATATTTTGACTTTAAATATTTTTATTAATTTTATATACGGATTCGTAAATAATTAACTGAAAACTAACCATTAATTGTTTTCCAATTTAATCCTAAAAATATTAAAATCTTAAAAATTGCTTTTTTCCAATTTTTACTATTTATTTTCAGTGCATTTTGACACACATCCGCAGCAATATCGTTTGTGGTCAACCTTTTCTCTTTTTCCGTGCTCTTTTTTCGAGACAAGGCAGGTGGTGGCTTTTCCTTGGTACCTTGGAGAAATCTGCGTAATGGGGCCGCCTTCCTCTGAAAGCCGGTTCACATTTTTCAAGTGTTTTCCTTCCATTTTGCCATGGTCCTGGTCATTTCTCTTAGCCTTAGTCTTGACGTCTAGGCGCGTATTAATTAAAAGCAACAGCTGCATAATTTAAAAGCTCAGCGTGGTATAATTTAATCATGGAACGCGAGCCCTGCAGCTGCTGGCGGCTGTTGTAC